>BPLR01001826.1:0-133108 GCA_021605095.1 Caerostris extrusa
CTGAGACAAGAGTTTTTTTAAATTTCTCATGACAAAAAATATGGAAAGTTGATTTAAATTAATATTTTATTATTTCGGTATTATAAAAACTAAATTTTTTAATGGCCTGTGCTTAATAGTCAAGGATATCATTTTTTCTTTTCAAATAAAAACATATTTAAATATTATATAAAAATTTATAAAAAAAATGATTTAAACATTTAAAATTGATTTTTTAACATTCTTGTTGCATAAATATTAGTTAATATGAACGAATTTATTTCTATGAAAGAAATTCATAAACAATTTTATAAACATCATAATGCTGTATATAAAATCGTAGCATGATTTTTCCAATTTCATAAAACACATTTTATTAAAATATAATTGTTCGCACACCAACCTATACCACTAGGAAGTTCTGAATTTTTCAAAGAAAATTAAAAATCTAATTCACGCGTCAAAATACAGTTATTTTTCCACTAAAACTTTTACCAAATAACACAGAGATTCACTGATGGGAAGTTGAATCACGACGATGAAGGAAGACATCCACTTTTTAAATTTATTTTTAAGCAAAAAAATGTCTATATACTTTAATACATCATTATATAAAAGCGTCACCAAAAAATTAGGCTCCAACTCACAGCTAATATTTCATCCATACCTAAGTATATAAACGCTGGGGGTCATCCGGAAAGGGGGAAGGCGAGTGCGGGGGAGATTTTAAATTGATGAAGGAGGCTTATCAGAAGGGCAGAGGGGAGGTCGCAAACACTCTCTTCATCCCCCTTCCCCTTCGCAGCAATCAGCCAGCACCTCTCTCTCCGTGCAAGGAGATTGATAAAGAAGCTGCAGCATCTGTTGTGGCTTTGACACTCCGGCCTCCTCCCCCCTCTCCCCCATCCCGTAACCATGGCAACGACGACGCCGGACGCAAAACTTTGCCGCCATTCGGGCCTTCTAACGAACGGAAGCCAACTTGTGCCTCCCTCGCCCTCCCGCGATTTTTTCCTCAGCCCCCTCCCTCACGGCCGTGTCAGAAGGAAAAAGATGACAAAAAAAGAAAAGGAATAAAAGAAAGAGAAAGATAACAGAGAGAAAAAAAATAAATAAATAAAGGGAATAAGAGATTTAGCCCACGTAGAAGATGAGAGGACATTTTCAAGCTCTGCATTCTTTCCCCCACCCGACCCCCATGCTTTGCAATGATCAGTGGGCAGGACATGGTAAGGGGGTGGTGGAACGGCCGGGAGGGGTTGGGGGGGTAGGGTCGCTTAATCTCTATTGCCCCTTATCAACGAAGAAAGCATTTTTTTTAAAGATCTACTATTTTCTGATGGGAATTATTTCACACTTGAATTTGTAGTTTTTTTTTTTTTTTTTTTTTTTTTTGTTATTGGAATTTTGTGGGGTGATCATTATCGTGAATGAAATATTCATCACATTCATTCTCATCAGCCGCCATGCATGCTGGTTGAGGAATATTGCTGTTAATCTATCACAAAGAAAATAAAAGTCATTCCAATAACGACTTGAATCTACTTCGAATGCGATTAGAAAAGGATGTTTTTGAAATATTTTTTTTATAAATGATACAATATGATTCATTAAATTTCTGGTCAAAAGAATTGAAGAATCACTGTTATCAATTTAATTGAGACAAAGAGTTTTTTTAAATTTAATAAATGGAAAGTTGATTTAAATTAATATTTTGTTATTTCATTAAAAAATGAAAATTTTTTTAAATTAATATTTTGATTGAATTTTCTTTTAAAAGATGCATTATTTAACTAATATAAAAATTTTTAAAAAAATAGTTAAAAATTAAATATTATTTTTAACATTCAAATTTTGCAAAATATCATTTAATATGAAGGATTTATATGTTCTATGAAGAAGAAATTCATAAGCAAAAACAATTTTATAAACATCATAATGCTGTATATAAAATCGTAGCATATTTTCCAATTTCATAAAACACATTTTATTAAAATGCAATTTTTTCACACCAACCTATCACCACTAGGAATATCTGAATTTTTCAAAGCAGCCATTAAACCCAATTCACGCGTCAAAATACAAGTTATTTTTAATCAAAAAAGCTTTTCACCAAATAACACAGAGATTCACGGGTGGGAAAAAAAAAAAATTAAAAAAAAAAAAAAGACACAAATCACGACGATGAAGGAAGACAACATTTTAAATTTAAAAAATCTATATACTTTTAATACATCATATATACAAAAGCGTCACCAAAAAATTCAGGCGCCAACTCACAGCTAATATTTCACCCATACCTAAGTATATAAACGCCGGGGTCAACCGGAAGGAAGGAAAGTGAGGGGAGATTTTAAATTGATGAATGGAGGCTTATCAGAAGGGCAGTCGAGGGGGGTCGCAAACACTCTCTTCACCCCCCACCCCAGCAATCAGCCAGCACCTCTCTCTCCCTCCTCCTCGCAGGGGAGATTGATAAAGCTGCAGCATCTGTTGTGGCTTTGGCACTCAGGCCACCCCCCTCTACCCATCCCGTAACCAGGGCAACGACACGCCGGACGCTAAAAACTTTGCCGCCATTCCGGGCCTTCTAACGAACGGAAGCCAACTTGTGCCTCCCTCACCCGCGATTTCTTCCATCCCCCCCTCAGAAATAAAAGATGAAAAAAAAGAAAAAAGAAAAAAGAAAAAGATAAGAAGAGAAAAAAAAATAAATAAATAAAGGGAATAGGAGATTTTTAGCCCACGCAGAAGACGAGGTATTCAAGCTCTGTATTCTCATCGCCCCCATCCTTTGCAATGATCAGTGGGCAGGACATGGTAGGGATGGCATGCTGGTTGGGAGGGTAGGTGGTGTTAATCTATCGACGACGAAAAGCATATATATATTTTTTTTAAAGTCATTCTATTTTCTGATGAATTATTTGAATGGGTTTTTCTTTGTTTCGTTTATTGGAATTTTAGAAAAGGATGTCATTTTTGAAATATTTCACATTCATTCTCATCAGCCGCCATGCATGCATATTGTTGTTAATCTATCAAAAGAAAATAAATTCATTTTGACTTGATTCGAATCGATTAGAAAAAGAAGTTATTGAAATTTTTTTTTTAAATTGATGCAAAAGATTTTCATTAGATTTCTGAGTCAAAGAATTTAAGCAAAGGATTTCCATTTAATTATCAATTTAATAAAAATACAAGTCTATTTTTTTTTTTAAATTTTTGTGACAAAAAATATGGAAAGTTGATTTCAAATTAATATTTTATTGAATCTTTCCATATCATAAAACTACATTTTTAATAGCCTTACCTTAATAGTTAAAGGATATCTTTTCTTTTTTAAATAATACATATTTAAATATTATATAAAAATTTAAAATCAAATTTTGTCATTTAAAATTCATTTTTAAGATTCTTGTTGCATAAATATTAGTTAATATGAACAATTTATTTCTATAAAAAAATTCATAAACAATTTTATAAACATCATAATGCTGTATATAAAATTAGCATGATTTTTCCAATTTCATAAAACACATTTTATTAAAATATAATTTTCGCACACCAACCTATACCACTAGGAAGTTCTGAATTTTTCAAAGAGCATTAAATCAATTCACGCGTCAAAATACATATTATTTTTCCACAAAAACTTTTACCAAATAACACAGATTCACTGGGGGGAAAAAAAAAAGTTGAATCACGACGATGAAGGAAGACATCACACTTTTAAATTTTTTTTAAGCAAAAAAATATCTATATACTTTAATACATCATTATATAAAAGCGTCACCAAAAATTAGGCGCCAACTCCACAGCTAATATTTCATCCATACCTAAGTATATAAACGCTGGGGTCATCCGGAAGGGGGAAGGCGAGTGCGGGGGAGATTTTAAATTGATGAAGGAGGCTTATCAGAAGGGCAGAGGGGGGGTCGCAAACACTCTCTTCATCCCCCCCTCGCAGCAATCAGCCAGCACCTCTCCATTCTCCGTGCAAGGAGATTGATAAAGAAGCTGCAGCATCTGTTGTGGCTTTGACACTCCAGCCTCCTCCCCCTCTCCCCATCCCGTAACCATGGCAACGACACGCCGGACGCAAAACTTTGCCGCCATTCGGGCCTTCTAACGAACGGAAGCCAACTTGTGCCTGCCCACCCCCGCGATTTCTTCATCAGCCCTCCCTCACGGCCGTGTCGAAGGAAAAGATGAAGAAAAAGAAAAAATAAAAAAAGAGAAAGATAAAGAGAAAAAATAAATAAATAAAGAATAAGAGATTTAGCCCACGTAGAAGACGATGAGGACATTTTCAAGCTCTGTATTCTTTTCCCCATCCGACCCCCATGCTTTGCAATGATCAGTGGGCAGGACATGGTAAGGGGTGGTGGAACGGCCGGAGGGTTGGGGGTAGGGTCGCTTAATCTCTATTGCCTTATCAACGAAGAAAGCATTTTTTTTTTAAAGATCTTTCTATTTTCTGATGGGAATTATTTCATGGGTACATGGGGTTTTCTTTGTTTCGTTTTTGTTATTGGAATTTATTAGGGTGGTCATTATCGTGAATGAAATATTCACCACATTCATTCTCATCAGTCATGCATGCTGGTTGAGGCATGTGCTGTTAATCTGTCACAAAAGAAAATAAAGTCATTTTCGATGACGACTTGAATGACTCGAATACGATTAGTAAAGGATGTTATTGAAATTTTTTTTATTAAATAATGCAATATGATTCATTAAATTTCTGGTCAAAGAATTTGAAGAATCACTGTTATCAATTTAACTGAGACAAGAGTTTTTTAAATTTCTCATGACAAAAAATATGGAAAGTTGATTTAAATTAATATTTTTATTATTTCGATATTATAAAACTAAATTTTTTAATGGCCTGTGCTTAATAGTCAAGGATATCTTTTTTCTTTTAAATAAATCATATTTAAATATTATATAAAAATTTATAAAAAAAATGATTTAAACATTTAAAATTGATTTTTAAGATTCTTGTTGCATAAATATTATTTAATATGAACAATTTATTTCTATGAAAGAAATTCATCATAAACAATTTGTTATAAACATCATAATGCTGTATATAAAATTGTAGCATTTTTTTCCAATTTCATAAAACACATTTTATTAAAATATAATTTTTCACACCAACCTATACCACTAGGAAGTTCTGAATTTTTCAAAGAAAATTAAAATCCAATTCACGCGTCAAAATACAAGTTATTTTTTCCAAAAAACTTTTACCAAATAACACAGAGATTCACTGTGGGGGAAAAAAAGTTGAATCACGACGATGAAGGAAGACATCCATTTTTAAATTTATTTTTAAAAAAAAAAATGTCTATATACTTTAATACATCTATATATATAAAAGCGTCCCCAAAAAAATTAGGCGCCAACTCACAGCTAATATTTCATCCATACCTAAGTATATAAACGCTGGGGTCATCCGGAAAGGGGGAAGGCGAGTGCAAGGGGGAGATTTTAAATTGATGAAGGAGGCTTATCAGAAGGGCAGAGGGGGTCGCAAACACTCTCTTCACCCCCTCCCGCAGCAATCAGCCAGCACCTCTCTCTCCATCCTCCAAGCAAGGAGATTGATAAAGAAGCTGCAGCATCTGTTGTGGCTTTGGCACTCCGGCACACCACCCCCTCTACCCATCCGTAACCATGGCAACGACACGCCGGACGAAAAACTTTGCCGCCCATTCGGGCCTTCTAACGAACGGAAGACAACTTGTGCCTCCCCCACCCCGCGATTTTTCCATCAGCCCCTCCCCAGAAATCGAAGGAAAAAGATGAAGAAAAAAAAAAGGAATAAAAAAAGAAAAAGATAAAGAGAGAAAAAATAAATAAAATAAAGAGAATAAGGAGATTTAGCCCACGTAGAAGATGAGGACATTTTCAAGCTCTGTATTCTTTCCCCCCCGACCCCCATGCTTTGCAATGATCAGTGGGCAGGACATGGTAAGGGGGTGGTGGAACGGCCGGAGGGTTGGGGTAGGGTCGCTTAATCTCTATTGCCCTTATATCAACGAAGAAAGCATTTTTTTAAAGATCTACTATTTTCTGATGGGAATTATTTCGCGGTACATGGGGTTTTTTTTTTTTTTTTTTTTTTTTTTGTTATTGGAATTTTATTAGGGTGATCATTATCGTGAATGAAATATTCATCACATTCATTCTCATCAGCCGCCATGCATGCTGGTTGAGGCATGTGCTGTTAATCTATCACAAAAAGAAAATAAAGTCATTTCGATGACGACTTGAATCTACTTCGAATGCGATTAGTAAAGGATGTTATTGAAATATTTTTTATTAAATAATGCAATATGATTCATTAAATTTCTGGTCAAAGAATTGAAGAATCACTGTTATCAATTTAACTGAGACAAGAGTTTTTTTAAATTTCTCATGACAAAAATATGGAAAGTTGATTTAAATTAATATTTTATTATTTCGGTATTATAAAACTAAATTTTTTAATGGCCTGTGCTTAATAGTCAAGGATATCATTTTTTCTTTTCAAATAAAACATATTTAAATATTATATAAAAATTTATAAAAAAAATGATTTAAACATTTAAAATTGATTTTTAACATTCTTGTTGCATAAATATTAGTTAATATGAACAATTTATTTCTATGAAAGAAATTCATAAACAATTTTATAAACATCATAATGCTGTATATAAAATCGTAGCATGTTTTTTCCAATTTCATAAAACACATTTTATTAAAATATAATTGTTCGCACACCAACCTATACCACTAGGAAGTTCTGAATTTTTCAAAGAAAATTAAAATCTAATTCACGCGTCAAAATACAGTTATTTTTCCACTAAAACTTTTACCAAATAACACAGAGATTCACTGGGGGGGGATGGGAAGTTGAATCACGACGATGAAGGAAGACATCCACTTTTTAAATTTATTTTTAAGCAAAAAATGTCTATATACTTTAATACATCATATATAAAAGCGTCACCAAAAATTAGGCTCCAACTCACAGCTAATATTTCATCCATACCTAAGTATATAAACGCTGGGGTCATCCGGAAAAGGGGGAAGGCGAGTGGGTCAAAAGGGGAGATTTTAAATTGATGAAGGAGGCTTATCAGAAGGGCAGAGGGGGGTCGCAAACACTCTCTTCATCCCCCTTCCCCTTCCCAGCAATCAGCCAGCACCTCTCTCTCCCTCCGTGCAAGGAGATTGATAAAGAAGCTGCAGCATCTGTTGTGGCTTTGACACTCCGGCCTCCTCCCCCCTCTCCCCATCCCGTAACCATGGCAACGACACGCCGGACGCAAAACTTTGCCGCCATTCGGGCCTTCTAACGAACGGAAGCCAACTTGTGCCTCCCTCGCCCCCGCGATTTTTTCCTCACCCCCTCCCTCACGGCCGTGTCGAAGGAAAAGATGAAGAAAAAGAAAAGGAATAAAAAAAGAAAAAGATAAAGAGAGAAAAAATAAATAAATAAAGGAATAAGAGATTTAGCCCACGTAGAAGATGAGGACATTTTCAAGCTCTGTATTCTTTCCCCACCCGACCCCCCATGCTTTGCAATGATCAGTGGGCAGGACATGGTAAGGGGTGGTGGAACGGCCAGGGTTGGGGGTAGGGTCGCTTAATCTCTATTGCCCCTTATCAACGAAGAAAGCATTTTTTTTTAAAGATCTTTACTATTTTCTGATGGGAATTATTTCCGGTACATGGGGTTTTTTTTTTTTTTTTTTTTATTGGAATTTTATTAGGGTGATCATTATCGTGAATGAAATATTCATCACATTCATTCTCATCAGCCGCCATGCATGCTGGTTGAGGCATGTGCTGTTAATCTGTCACAAAAGAAAATAAAGTCATTTCGATGACGACTTGAATCTACTTCGAATGCGATTAGTAAAGGATGTTATTGAAATATTTTTATTAAATAATGCAATATGATTCATTAAATTTCTGGTCAAAGAATTGAAGAATCACTGTTATCAATTTTAACTGAGACAAGAGTTTTTTTAAATTTCTCATGACAAAAAATATGGAAAGTTGATTTAAATTAATATTTTATTATTTCGGTATTATAAAACTAAATTTTTTAATGGCCTGTGCTTAATAGTCAAGGATATTTTTTTCTTTTCAAATAAAACATATTTAAATATTATATAAAAATTTAAAAATAAAAAAGATTTAAACATTTAAAATTGATTTTTAACATTCTTGTTGCATAAATATTAGTTAATATGAACAATTTATTTCTATGAAAGAAATTCATAAACAATTTATAAACATCATAATGCTGTAGATATAAAATCGTAGCATGATTTTCCAATTTCATAAAACACATTTTATTAAAATATAATTGTCGCACACCAACCTATACCACTAGGAAGTTCTGAATTTTTCAAAGAAAATTAAAATCTAATTCACGCGTCAAAATACAGTTATTTTTCCACTAAAACTTTTACCAAATAACACAGAGATTCACTGGGGGGATGGGAAGTTGAATCACGACGATGAAGGAAGACATCCACTTTTAAATTTATTTTTAAGCAAAAAAATGTCTATATACTTTAATACATCATTATATAAAAGCGTCACCAAAAAAATTAGGGCTCCAACTCACAGCTAATATTTCATCCATACCTAAGTATATAAACGCTGGGGTCATCCGGAAAGGGGAAGCGAGTGCGGGGGAGATTTTAAATTGATGAAGGAGGCTTATCAGAAGGGCAGAGGGAGGTCGCAAACACTCTCTTCATCCCCTTCCCCCGCAGCAATCAGCCAGCACCTCTCTCTCCGTGCAAGGAGATTGATAAAGAAGCTGCAGCATCTGTTGTGGCTTTGACATTCCGGCCTCCCCCCCCCCTCTCCCCATCCCGTAACCATGGCAACGACACGCCGGACGCAAAACTTTGCCGCCATTCGGGCCTTCTAACGAACGGAAGCCAACTTGTGCCTCCTCGCCCCCGCGATTTTTCCATCCCTCCCTCACGGCCGAACGAAGGAAAAGATGAAAAAAAAAGAAAAGGAATAAAAGAAAAGAAAGATAACAGAGAGAAAAAATAAATAAATAAAGGGAATAAGAGATTTAGCCCACGTAGAAGATGAGGACATTTTCAAGCTCTGTATTCTTTCCCCACCCGACCCCATGCTTTGCAATGATCAGTGGGCAGGACATGGTAAGGGGTGGTGGAACGGCCGGGGGGTTGGGGGTAGGGGGTGGTCGCTTAATCTCTATTGCCCCTTATCAACGAAGAAAGCATTTTTTTAAAGATCTACTATTTTCTGATGGGAATTATTTCGCGGTACATGGGGTTTTTTTTTTTTTTTTTTTGTTATTGGAATTTTATTAGGGTGATCATTATCGTGAATGAAATATTCATCACATTCATTCTCATCAGCCGCCATGCATGCTGGTTGAGGCATGTGCTGTTAATCTGTCACAAAAAGAAAATAAAGTCATTTCGATGACGACTTGAATCTACTTCGAATGCGATTAGTAAAGGATGTTATTGAAATATTTTTATTAAATAATGCAATATGATTCATTAAATTTCTGGTCAAAGAATTGAAGAATCACTGTTATCAATTTAACTGAGACAAGTCTTTTTTTTTTTTTTTAAATTTTCATGACAAAAAATATGGAAAGTTGATTTAAATTAATATTTTATTATTTCGGTATTATAAAACTAAATTTTTTAATGGCCTGTGCTTAATAGTCAAGGATATCATTTTTCTTTTCAAATAAAACATATTTAAATATTATATAAAAATTTAAAAAAAATGATTTAAACATTTAAAATTGATTTTTAACATTCTTGTTGCATAAATATTAGTTAATATGAACAATTTATTTCTATGAAAGAAATTCATAAACAATTTTATAAACATCATAATGCTGTATATAAAATCGTAGCATGATTTTTCCAATTTCATAAAACACATTTTATTAAAATATAATTGTTCGCACACCAACCTATACCACTAGGAAGTTCTGAATTTTCAAAGAAAATTAAAATCTAATTCACGCGTCAAAATACAGTTATTTTTCCACTAAAACTTTTACCAAATAACACAGAGATTCACTGGGGGATGGGAAGTTGAATCACGACGATGAAGGAAGACATCCACTTTTTTAAATTTATTTTTAAGCAAAAAAATGTCTATATACTTTAATACATCATTATATAAAAGCGTCACCAAAAAAATTAGGCTCCAACTCACAGCTAATATTTCATCCCATACCTAAGTATATAAACGCTGGGGTCATCCGGAAACGGGGAAGGCGAGTGGGGGGGGAGATTTTAAATTGATGAAGGAGGCTTATCAGAAGGGCAGGGAGGTCGCAAACACTCTCTTCATCCCCCTTCCCCTTCGCAGCAATCAGCCAGCACCTCTCTCTCCGTGCAAGGAGATTGATAAAGAAGCTGCAGCATCTGTTGTGGCTTTGACACTCCGGCCACCTCCCCCTCTCCCCATCCCGTAACCATGGCAACGACACGCCGGACGCAAAACTTTGCCGCCATTCGGGCCTTCTAACGAACGGAAGCCAACTTGTGCCTCCCTCGCCCCCGCGATTTTTCCTCACCCCTCCCTCACGGCCGTGTCGAAGGAAAAGATGACAAAAAAGAAAAGGAATAAAAGAAAGAAAAAAAGATAACAGAGAGAAAAAATAAATAAATAAAGGGAATAAGAGATTTAGCCCACGTAGAAGATGAGGACATTTTCAAGCTCTGTATTCTTTCCCCCCCCGACCCCCATGCTTTGCAATGATCAGTGGGCAGGACATGGTAAGGGGTGGTGGAACGGCCGGGAGGGTTGGGGGGTAGGGTCGCTTAATCTCTATTGCCCCTTATCAACGAAGAAAGCATTTTTTTTTTTTTAAAGATCTACTATTTTCTGATGGGAATTATTTCGCGGTACATGGGGTTTTTTTTTTTTTTTTTTTTTTGTTATTGGAATTTTATTAGGGTGATCATTATCGTGAATGAAATATTCATCACATTCATTCTCATCAGCCGCCATGCATGCTGGTTGAGGCATGTGCTGTTAATCTATCACAAAAGAAAATAAAGTCATTTCGATGACGACTTGAATCTACTTCGAATGCGATTAGTAAAGGATGTTATTGAAATATTTTTTTATTAAATAATGCAATATGATTCATTAAATTTCTGGTCAAAGAATTGAAGAATCACTGTTATCAATTTAACTGAGACAAGAGTTTTTAAATTTCTCATGACAAAAAATATGGAAAGTTGATTTAAATTAATATTTTATTATTTCGGTATTATAAAACTAAATTTTTTAATGGCCTGTGCTTAATAGTCAAGGATATCATTTTTCTTTTCAAATAAAACATATTTAAATATTATATAAAAATTTAAAAAAAAAATGATTTAAACATTTAAAATTGATTTTTAACATTCTTGTTGCATAAATATTAGTTAATATGAACAATTTATTTCTATGAAAGAAATTCATAAACAATTTTATAAACATCATAATGCTGTATATAAAATCGTAGCATGATTTTTCCAATTTCATAAAACACATTTTATTAAAATATAATTGTTCGCACACCAACCTATACCACTAGGAAGTTCTGAATTTTTCAAAGAAAATTAAAATCTAATTCACGCGTCAAAATACAGTTATTTTTCCACTAAAACTTTTACCAAATAACACAGAGATTCACTGGGGGGGGGATGGGAAGTTGAATCACGACGATGAAAGAAGACATCCACTTTTAAATTTATTTTTAAGCAAAAAAATATCTATATACTTTAATACATCATTATATAAAAGCGTCACCAAAATAATTAGGCTCCAACTCACAGCTAATATTTCATCCATACCTAAGTATATAAACGCTGGGGTCATCCGGAAAGGGGAAGGCGAGTGCGGGGGAGATTTTAAATTGATGAAGGAGGCTTATCAGAAGGGCAGAGGGGAGGTCGCAAACACTCTCTTCATCCCCCTTCCCCTTCGCAGCAATCAGCCAGCACCTCTCTCCATCCGTGCAAGGAGATTGATAAAAAGAAACTGCAGCATCTGTTGTGGCTTTGACACTCCGGCCTCCTCCCCCCTCCCCATCCCGTAACCATGGCAACGACACGCCGGACGCAAAACTTTGCCGCCATTCGGGCCTTCTAACGAACGGAAGCCAACTTGTGCCTCCTCGCCCCCGCGATTTTTTTTCCTCAGCCCCCCTCCCTCACGGCCGTGTCGAAGGAAAAGATGACAAAAAAGAAAAGGAATAAAAGAAAGAGAAAGATAACAGAGAGAAAAAAATAAATAAATAAAATGAATAAGAGATTTAGCCCACGTAGAAGACGACATTTTCAAGCTCTGTATTCCTTCCCCTTCCCCCATGCTTGCAATGATCAGTGGGCAGGACATGGTTGGGGATAGGTGAACGGCCAGGGGGTGGGGTAAATCTCTTAATCTCTATTGCCCCTTATCGACGGCGAAAGCATTTTTTTTTTTAAAGATATTTCATTATTTTCTGATGGGAATTGTTTCGCGGTACATAGGTTTTTTTCTTTTTTCTTTTTTTTTATTGGAATTTTGTTAGGTGGTCATTATCGTGAATGAAATATTCACCCCATTCATTCTCATCAGCCACCATGCATGCTGGTTGAGGCATATTGCTGTTAATCTATCACAAAAGAAAATAAAGCCATTTTGACGACTTGAATCGACTTCGAATGCGATTAAAAAAGGATGTTATTGAAATATATTTTTTTAAATGATGCTATATATTTCTTTCAGGATTAACATTTAAAATTTATTTTTAAGATTCTTGCTGCCTTTATATTTTTTAATGGGAACAATTAATTTCTATGAATGAATTTCATAAACTCATGAATAATACACAATATGTTATAAACATAATATTGCTGCTCATATTAGGACATGTTTGCGTTGCATTGCATTTTATATTTGTCATGTTTCCAAACTATTCCTGAATATCACAATGTATTATGTATGGATATCATTAATATAGCCTGCAATGCATTTCCTTAGCTACTAATAGAAAAGGTTTCTAGTTTGATTTGTCGCTCTACGGCCATCTTGTGTACACGAGGGCTAAACAGACCGGGACCTACAGTATAACGTGGATTCCGACCCACTCACAAACATCCATGCCCCTGGCAGTAATAACAAAGTCCAGAGCCGTCGTCAATTATTTAGCCTCTTACCAATTATTAGACTGAATATATTTGAAATAAATTTTGTCATCATCATTATTATTATTATTATTGGCGCGTCTACGTCGAGGCCGTCTCCCTACTGGCTGATGTTATCTTTTTACGGGGCAGGATTATCGGTCCTACCTCCATTAGTCATATTAGACTTGGGAATATGGTTCATAGTAGATTCCGAACCACAGTAAATATCCATGCCACAGCCGGGATTCGAAAGCGAAACTTGTGGCACGGATGACCAGAGAGCTAGTCATTCGGCCATCAGGACCCGAAAATTTTGTCAAGCCTCAAAATGTCTCTTGATTGTAGAGTATATAATATATTAAGAGAGTATGTAGGTATTATTTCAGCATTCAATTTGGCATAACAACATGGTGTTTTCAATAAAATAATTAAACAAGTTATCTTACAATGAAAAGTATTGTACATTTAGAATTTTACTTGAAGTACCCTTTCAATATAAATACATTATATAATTTTAGATCGTATTGATCAGCATCGTATTTTTTATTCTTAATGGGAGAGTGGAAGTGCAAAACTATATGGACATTTAAGAATTTCAAAATCGTTCATTATTTTAATCTAAAAAAAAATGTCAAATGCAACATTAAAAACCCACGGATTGCTTTCTATTCAGTAGATTTCAAATTTTTATTGATGTAAAAAACCATAATGTCTGTAAATGTCTTCTAGATATCTTTCTTTAAAACATAAGAACATTAAGCTGCCTAAGATGTCGAATAATTAAAGGAGACAAAAATTACCATATGTGATGCATCTTTTTTTTTTTTTTTCAAGTGTTGATTTTTTGCAATTTCGGATAACAAGAAGCAAACTTTGGCACTGTAAAATTGTATTCAGAATTCTCATCATTGATTTGATTACATATGCAAAAATAAATTTTTATGCTTTAGGCTTGGCTTTGTCCTAGAGAATATATGATTTATTCATAAGCATTTTCTTTTTATATTGAGTGAATATAATTTGATATGTAGGTACAGAATTCATATTTGTTATTGGTGTTGATGTACTCAAAAGTTTGTTTTTTATAATTTTTTTTCTTTTATATAAAAAAATCATAGTTATATAAGACTTCTTATACTTTTGTAAGTAATCCCTACCTTGAAAAAATATTCATATTTATTAAAGAACACAAAAATACATAAATATAATTTTTATAAGGCGTACAAAACTTCAGTGATATTGTAATTTAAGTAGATATCAATGCCATTGCACTAAAGAGCCAATACATTATGACCACCCCTACATTTTGCAATGAACTCGCCTGAATGACGTGGAAGGCACGTGATCAGGTGGAAGTGGTATTTAACTGGTATTAAGTGGTGGTATTAATCCATGCCAAGGCAGGTTGAAGCTGTGTTGCGCGCAAAAGGTGGGTCAACTCGTTATTGGCAGGTGGTCATAATGTTTTGCCTCTTGAGTGTATGAAAACGGCTTGTTGCGATCACACATCCAGTTTACCATAAAAGTGATATTACGTAAATATCAGAAACAAGATGTCACAGGTAACACATAGTGTGTGTAGTCAATGAACACTGTGCAAACAAACCTATAATAAAAGGAAAACCAAAGTCTATATTAAATATACTCTTTGCAAGTGAAAGTGAGATCGTATGTCAAATATGGGTGGAAAAAAACCCCTCTGGCCATATTTCACATACCATCCATTGAATCAACTTTGTATGTTTGAAGTTCTTCCTTAGAATGATCGGCAGGCTTGATATGACCAGATGACATAATGACCCGGTGATAAGTCGACAAAAATGGCATGTTAAGATTTCTTTTATAAGGCCATCCGAACCATAGGTAATGGCGGTTGGTAATAAGTCGATGGTGTTCGGCAAAAAAACAAAACATATTTTTGGGTATATAAGACTTCTTATACTTTTGTCAGTAATATCCCTCTTAAAAAAATATTTAAATTTATTAACGAATACAAAAATACGTAAATATATTTTCATATACACTGGAGTACAAAAATTAAGTAACAATGTTGTTTTTAGGTAGATATCAATCGTAAAAAACTGCTTGTTCCAATCAACACAATGAACAACCAGTTCGATATTATGTAAATATCATAAACAAGAAGTCACAAGTAACATATAACGTATATAATCAATATGCATGACTATAATAAAAGAAAGACCAAAGTCGATATTAAAGACATTCTTTGCAAATGAAAATGAGATAGTACGTGAAATATGGCCAGATAAAAAAACGTCTGGATGACTTAGAATGATCGGAAAACTTGATGAGAGTCAAAGAATGACTAGCATTGACCAAAAATGTTGAGTCAACAAAAGGGACGACGATTACAACTATTACCTTTACGATTTTTTTTTTATAAGATCTTCTGAACCACAGGTATAACAGTAAATATTTGGTGGTGGTTGGCCAGAAAAACAACACTAATGAATCTAATATATCATCCTACAGATGGAAAAAAACAAACGATACCAGTCAGCGAGTATTATTACTTAGCAGTTGCGTAAGTCAATGGGATAAGTGTTGTGTTTTTTTTTTTTTATGGTCAGTGCCTTCATAGAGGCCCGATTACCCATTGTCATGTACACGGCATCCTATTAATAGCTGCCTATTGGTGACATCCTTTTGAATGGTGTAAAGGACACAAAAACTGGGCATTCAATGCAGTCGTGACATCTTTACAGGTGAACGTCGTTTCAGTGTCTCAACCCATTCGATATTCAGATAGAAAGTGACAAATTTGCATCTCAATAATATCAGGCACGAGACCATTACAGTGGTCCTGGCGTGAAAAATCTAGGAGGTATTATAATGAACCGGCGGACGGAGTTCCAAATTTTAAACGGAGGTATTGTTACCGGGGATTGCTATTATCAGCAAGAGAACTTTTTTTACGTGAATCAGTTTCATGGTGTCATTGAAGAAGACTATCGGTTTCATGGAAAATAAACCTATATTGTATCGAAGTGCTATAAAGTCGCTTCTAGAAATTGAAGACATTACTAGAATGTATTGGTCAGCCTACTGCTATTCTAAATCTATTAGAATACACATGGAATTCTTTGGGGAAAAATCCTTCTATGTGTTATATCGGTCAAAGGACCAAGATGGAGATTGGTTGAGGAATCACTAATGGTATCTCAACAACTGTTGGATATTTTGCAATCGCGTAAAGAGAGACGGTGCCAATCAACTATTGTAATTAAAAGAATGAGATATATGAAGGTTGATTCAAGGGCAGTGTTACAAAATTTGAGTGTGGTACAGCTTAGTAAAACATGCATTTTTTGTATGGGAATGCATAGACGGAAATGACGTATTGAGGCACGAACACACAAAATGAGACATGAAAGGAAAATGTTTATTTACAAAAACATTGAAAACTGCTTATATGATTAAATTTTTACAATAAAAGCTTTAAATTGCGACCACCAACGGCAATGTGGGCTTGGCAGCGTTGAAGCGAACAGTTTCAAACATGCAAAAGATTTCGCACACTTGCAGCCATAATGGATAGTTGAGCAACGAGGTCTTTAATTAAGTCAACTGGAGTTTCATAAATGAAAACACAAAATAAGAATAAAATAGGGTACTCGTCGGAGTTTTCAGTCAGAGGACATGGAATTCGTTATATCACAGATATCAGCCAAGGCATTGTGCTTGGCTGTTGTGAGAAATTCTCTTGAAATTGTGTTTTTCCCTCAAATGTCACTTCCGATCATACATTCCTATATGAGAAATGTATGCTTTAAAAAATTGCACCAATTCTCAAAATTTGTCTCATGATCGGTGAATCAATTCAGTATGTTTGATGTTCTTCCTCTTTCGCAATGAACTGAATATTGCTAACTCCACTCTTACGATAAAGTTCTTTTTTATTTGATTCCATACTGTTTGAGCTTTGTTTTGTGTTGGTATGCTTTATTAATCATTTAAGTACAAATTATGAGTCTTTATTCTGAATTCCAAGACTTTTTTCTCTTTACGTTGGCAAAAAAAAAAATGTAGCTTAAGCTTCTTATACAGTGTTTATTGGTTTTAAAAGTGTCAGGAAATTAATTTTTGAATCTTGAAAAAAAGAATTTAGTTTTTAGTGGCATTGAAGATTTGACCATTTATTTCCCCAAATAAAAACACATAGGACTATTTCACCGTCACGAAGGTTCAACATTGATTGTATACTTCGAGAATTGCAAGATATTTAATCTTGACTTCATACATTCTCATATTTTTCTAATAAAAAAGTTGTCTAATAAAAATATTTTTAGGTTCTTCTTGGATTTATAATGACTTACGAAAAATTTACAAGTTGTTTTCTTACAATCAAAACATAAACTTTTAGATAATATAGTCAGACGAGAAAATGTAAACGAATTTTATGAGTATCACTTTTATACTCTTTTTTAAGCAAACAATAGACAAAAAAATCGTCACGTTTTAGTTCACTTGTAAAATTTCTAAAGAATGCTAATAATTTTTTTTTTTTAATAATTCATTGTCAATTAATGAACTTTTATTTGTCTGTTTACAATTAGTCTACGATTTTGCAATTACATCTGTGAATTGGAAATTGTAAACAGCGTCTCGTTTTTGTCTTCCAACCTAGACGGATCATTGGCAAAGCCAGTTTTGTCTGCACTTTACATCACTACATAAACTTTAACAGCAGAATGTTCCGAGTACAGATTTTTACTGTGTCTTCAGCTTCTCTGTAGGATTCATTATGTTTATATTATGTTTCCGGACAATTTCAACAACAATATTAACATTGGCAGATCTCCAATAACTTGAAAGATCTTACATTTTTAACCTATCTTGAAAAAACGTAAATGCATTAATACTGTATTCCTTGTTTTACGTTAATAGTGACTCCACGATTTTGCAATAACCCCTGTGAAGGGGAAATTGTAAACAGTATCTCGTTTTTTTTTTGTTCTCAACCTAGACGGATCATTGGCAAAGCCAGTTTTGTCTGCGTTGTACATCACTGCATAAACTTTAACAACTGAATATTCCGAATGCAGTTTTTACTGTGTCTTTAAACCCAAACCAAATGGGTCTCAGACATATTTTAGCGATGTCTGCAAATGTTCTAGATTTTTTTTTTTTAAGAAACTGATCGATCTGTACTAGTTATCCTTGGTTTTGGGACGATTTTGAAAACTGGTCTGAAATTCATTGACGTCAATGAACCCTCGTACAGGTATTTTTAATTCTTGGCTATCACAAAGGTAATTTGTCATCTTACTATAGTTATTTGTAATAAGATACTAGAACATGCCTTAACAATTCACTAGGCCGACCAAACCTTATTCTAAAACAAAAATTCATTCTTTAAGTGTATGATATATTACAGATATTAGAACACCATAAATCTCTCCAGTTCCCTATTATATTATGTTTCTGGTCAGTTTCAACTACGGTATTCACATTGGCAGATTTTCAATAATAACATTTGAAACATCTTATATTTTAGCCTACCTTGAAAAAACGCTAATGCATCATTGCTATTCCTTATTTTACGTTAATAGTTTTTAATAAAAAGGACAACTTAAAATATCCAGAAAAGTTTGTGATTTTCATTTTTTTTGAGAAGAAGGTACCTTACTGTCAAAAAGGGGTTCATGGAACAAAAAACGTGAAATAAGGAGAATTGCCATTACAAAAAGAAAGGAGAAATCTCTTCTTGGAGGATTGCTGGATATTTGTGCTGATGTAATTTGAGGAATTCCGAAAACGTCAATCAGCTAGTCTAACTGTCGATATGAGATTTTTCTAAATCACCAGCAAGTACATTCATTTTTAAGTCATTGAAAAGATGGCGTCACTTTTATTGTTTTATATCTTTTATAGTTTTATCCCTTTAAAGTTTTTTTAACCCATAGATTTTTTTTTGTGCGCTATGAATCGCGCATTATTACTGCTCCGAGAATGGAACGCACATTTAATTTTGTCATTGCTTTGAAAAATGTATGAATTCCCTATTTATAACAGTTTCAAGGAGATTTAGTTGAACACGATAAATTTTTTTTAAAATTATGTCGAGGACTGGATCATATTGACCATTTCCCTGTGAGCAGCCCAATACAAACTAGCCTTGAAGAACGCATGTCGTGTGGGCTTCACCGCAGAACGTAGTTACTCATTAAGTACTAATCAGGGGTCTGCCAATAGCTTGAAGATATGCTACAGATGCAAGTAACACTACCTTCACACCCGCTATGATCATATTAGACAGGGACTTACGGTTTAAAGTGGATTCTGAGCTACTACAAACATCCATGGCACCGAGCCCAGAGAGGCTGTAAAATCTCACATAATCATGTACAATGAAATTAAATTTATTTTATAGATGCCGGATAGCCGAGTGGTACCACTTTAACCGTGGTTCGAAATTCACTTTTAATCCGTAGATCTCAGTCTCATTTGACTGCAGAGCGTTGGGCTGACAACCTACCACGTAAAAAGAAAACATCTCCTGTTTCGAAATCTGCCAGGTGCATATGGCCTTGACCCACCATGCTGTTGCTCTAATAATGATGCTGATAAGATTTTACACATCAGTTCAGGAGCAAATTATAACTGGGTTAAAATTACATATATATACTTTTTTATAACATGATAATTGAAAACGATTTCATTATATAATATTGAAACAATTTCGTTACATAAAATTGAAACAATTTCATTATATAATATTGAAACAATATATCTTATTATATACGAACAGATACGAATATGTAACATATTTTAAGTTTTATTCATGCCCCAAACTTCTGAACCTCAGAATACTCACACCTACTTTATTATTCCAGCCAAAACTTCCATCTCGCTCTGCAAGATTCTATTAAATATTCCCTTCGCAATTACCACTAATGATAATTGCAAAAAAAAAAAAATAATAATAAAATTCAATTTTCACACTAACTATCACAGACGTATTATAACTCTCGACTTCTTATTTCAAATCTTCTACTCCAGCAGCCAGATTAAAGGAAAAAAAAAAAAGACAGAGAAAAATTCTTAAAAGTGCAGACACCGAGTCTTGCGAGAGCTGACACGGTTCGAGTGAGAGGGGGGTGGGTGGGCGTGGGCGTAAATGGACGAATCTGCATATTCCGTACTTTAATTCAGCTCTTTTAGCGTCAGAGTCGGGGATATAATGACTGCGTCCGCATCCATATTCATGCGTGCTTCTCAACGCCTTGATCCCCGCTTGACCTTACTTTAGATTCCATATTCTTCCTTTTAAGCACTACAGACACCGCCAGCCCCCTTTTCCCAAGGGAAGGGGTTCAGGGTAGGGGTGTTCCGTACTAGTGGTTTATGTCCTAGGAGTTGATGAATTCTGCTAAATGGGGCATGGTTTACTTTCAAGGTTACAGTGGTTTAATGGTTAGCGTAGTAGAATGTCCAGTGAATTTGGAAGAAATGATCTAAATAATATAGAAACATCAATACATAAGTATTTAAAAATTATAATATATGACTTAGGTAACACATATCTTTTAATTTAATTGTAAGATTGGTAGCTAGAACCAGTATAGGAAAGATAGCTGCCAGATATTTGTTTTAAAAACATTTTTTACATTATTCTACAAGGACCTGAAGTCGGCCTGATGGCAAATTAGCTAGCACTCTGGTTTTTGGTACCACAGGCTTCAGATTCGAATACTACGTTCCTTCCTTCCATTTGAAAACTACCTATCGTCCAACTACCCTTGAATCAACTTATATATCCCTTATTCTTTAACTACAATGGTTGATTGGCACCGTCTCTTTACACAATTGCAAATTATCCAACAGTTGTTGAGAGATAAGAATATTCATTCCTCAACCAGATTTTATTGTGATCTTTGGTCGATATAATTGCATCGAAGGATGTCTCTCCCAAAGAATTCCATATATATTCTAATGGATTTAAATCAGAGCAGTACGATGGCCAATACATTTTAGTCTTCACTTTCTTGAAGCGAGTTTACAGAACTTCAATGTAGTTTAGCGCTTTCTTCCATAAAAACGAAAGACTTCTCCAATGGCACCATGGAGCGGATGCACGTGGAAGATTTCTTGCTGACAATAGAGATCCCAGGTAACAGTAGCTTGGTCTAAAATTTGGAACTCAATTAGCCTGTTCATCATAATACTGCCCTAGATTTGCATGCCAAGACCAATGTAGAGGTCTCTTACCCTGCTATTAATGGGATGAATCCATTTCTCTCTGCATATCAAATGGGGTTGAGAATGATTTGAGACACTGAAGCGATGCTCAGATGACGCGACTGCACTAATTGTTCAGTTTTTGCGTTTTTTACACCAATCTTAATGGTGTCGCCGATAGGCAGCTATTAATAGGATGACGCTTTCAGGACAATCAGACCTTTATGAAGGCATCTGACCATAATAAAACGCAACACTTGTCATCCCATTGACATGTGCAACTGCTAAGCAATATTGCTCGCTGACTAGTATCGTTTGTTTTTTCCATCTGAAGGAGGATATATTAGTTATTCATTAGTGTTGTTTATCTTAGCCAATAACCACCAACTTTTTAACAGTTGTATCTGTCATTTCTACAAAAAAAAAAAAAAAAATCGTAAAAAGTTATTTTTGTCGACTCAACATCTTTTATCTATGCTGGTCATTCTTTGCCTTCCATCAAACTTGCCAATCATTCTAATCCGTGTTAAGTTTTTTTTTTAGCCGTATTTCACGTATTATCTTCTTTTCACTTACAAAGAATGTCTTTAATATCTACTTTGGTCTTCCTTTTATTATAGTCTTGCACAGTACTCATTGTTTATATACGTTATACGTTACTTGTGACTTCTTTTTTTCTGATATTTACATAATATTACTTTTCAGGTAAGCTAGTTGTTCATTGTGTCGATCGCAACAAGTTATTTGCATTGATACTTAACTCTACTTAAAAATTACATTATTACTTAAGTTTCATATGCCAGTGTACATAAAAAATATATTTACGTATTTTTGTGTTCTTTACTAAATATGAATTTTTCAATGGGGGAGGAGCTTACAGATGAAAGTATAAGTTTTATATACCTACGAATATGTTTTTCTTGGCCAACTACCATGAACTTTTTCAAAAGGTCGGAAGGTCTTACAAAACAAAACCGTAAAACGTCATTTTTGTCGACTCAACATATGCTGGTCATTCTAATCCGTGTTAAGATATCAAGATGGTTTTTCTTACCCATATTTCACGTACGATCTCTCTTCTACTTTCAAAGAGTGTATTTAATATTGAATTTGGTCTCCCTTTTATTGCAGGCTTGTGCAGTGCTTATTAATTATATACGATATGCATTACCTGGGAAATCTTGCAACTGATATTTACGTAATATCACTTTTATGATGATATATTGGTTGCTCATTAGTGCTTTTTTAATACGTTTTTATTAGTTTCACCTGTTTGTTTGTTTGTTTGTAACTGACTCTTTGGGCTCGATTTTTGCCCTACTTTAAGCGATCAGATTTAATTTAAACGTTGTAGACTTGTCAAGGACCGACGACAGTAAAATAATTTGATAAGTTTATTATCTCATCATGATTAGGATCGTCAGGAATAGTGATTTTATTTGAACTTATGAAAAGCAATTTAACCCATGTAGAATGAAAGTACCTAAGACATTCAAACCTACGTGGGACAGTGGCACAACGGATAACGCGCCTGACTACGGATCAGGAGATTCCCGGTTCGAATCCTGGCTGGCTCGACATATTCGCATTTAGCCTTTGTTTTACTGACAATTAAATTATTGTAAGAACTATAGTTCCAGTCCTCCGTACCCTGACCTCATTTAAATAGTATAGTTTAAAAACACGCTTTTAGAGTTAATCAAACTAAAAAGTAAAAAATAAATTATAGTTTGAAAAACTAAGAAAACATGCTTTTAGAGTTAATCAAATTAAAAAGTAAAAAATAATTGCTAACATAAGAATAAAATTGCTGACGAGAAAATTAATGTCACTGTTCTAAAAGCATGGGGTGCTCTATATCAAACGTTATTATTTTTTACTAGTTTATTCCGAAATACAGTGTTAGTTTAAAAATGTCATACATAGCACCCCACGCTTTTAGAAAACACATTCATTTCATTGACATTCATTTTCTCGTCAGTAATTTTATTCTTTTGTTTTATTTCAATTATTTTTTACTTTTTAGTTTGATTAACTCTAAAAGCGTGTTTTTTATTTTTTAAAAATATAATTCATTTCTTGATCAACCACCACCAACGTTTTTCACTATGATTCGGAAGGCCTTACAAAACAGTATCGTAAAACGTAATTTTTATCGATTCAACATATACTGGTCATTCTATACCTCTTATCAAACTTCACGATCATTCTAATCCCTGTTAAGACATCCAGATGATTTTTTTCCTGGCCGTATTTACATACGATTTCACTTTCACTAGAGATGATTGTATTTAATATTGGCTTCGGTCTTCCTTTTATTATAGTCTTGCACACTTTCCATTGACTACATACGTTTTACATTAATTGTGATTTCCTGTTGCTGATATTTAAGTAATACCACTTTTCTGGAGATTGAGTGTTCATTGTCTTGATTGCAACAAGCCATTTTTTTACAATTGCATCTACTTAAAAACTATATTGTTACTTAGGCTTTGTATGTCATTGTATATAAAATTTATTTCCGTATTTTTGTGTTCTTTAATAAACATAAATATTTTTTTCAAGGAGGAATTACTGATAAAAGTTAAAGTGACTTTATACACCTACTTTTTGGCCAACCATCAATCAACTCTTTACTGTTGTACCTATGGTTTGAATGGCCTTATAAAATAAACTTAACAAGTCATATTTGCGACTCAACATATGGTTATTTTGTGCTTCTCATCAAGCTTGCCGATCATTCTAATCCGTGTTAAGACATCTGGATGGATTTTTTTTTCTGGTCATATTTCACATACGGTCTTACTTTCACTTGCAATGAGTATATTTAATGTAGACTTTGGCTTTCCTTTATTATAGTCTTGCACATTGCTCATTTATTATATACATTATACCTTACTTATGACTTCTTAGACCTGATATTTATGTAACATCATTTCTCCAGGGAACCGGTTGTTCATTGCCGTTTTTACGGTTGCAGTGATATCTACTTAAAAACTACATTGTTACTTAAGTTTGTGCCACTGTATATAAAAATATAATTACGTATTTTTATGTACTTTAATAAATATAAATATCTTTTGAAAGGAAGATTACTGACAAAATATAAGAACTCTTATATACCTACGAACACTTTCTTCTTGGTCCATCACTACCAACTTTTTATTGTTGCCCCTATTGTTCGGAAGGACTTACAAAAATAATCCTAAAACGTAATTTTTATCAATTCAACATATGTTGGTCATTCTATGTCACCGATCATTCCATGTTAAGTCATACAGATGGGGTTTTTTTCCCTTTCCATGTCATATTTCTCACATGATCTCATTTTCACTTGCAGAGAGTGCATTTAATACAGACTTTTGTTTTCCTTGCATTATAGCCTTGCACAGTGTCCATTGTCTATTGTCCATTATGTGTTACCTGGAAAATCTTGTATTTGATATCTTATATACAGTGAAGTGACAAAAGTCATGGGATAGCAATATGCAAATTTTCAGATGGCAGTAGCATCGCGTAGAATAGGTATAAATGCGCAGTGCTTTCATTTCTGTTCAAGTTATTCATGTGAAGAGGTTTTGACGTGATGATGACCGCACGACGGGAATTAACAGACTTTGAACGCGGAATGTTAGTTGGAGCTAGACGCATGGGTCATGCCATTTCGGAAATCGTTAGGGAATTCAACATTCCCAAATCCACTGTGTCAAGAGTATGCCGAGAGTATGAAATTTCAGGCATAACATCCCACCATGGACAGCGCAGTGGTCGACCGCCTGCACTTAACGACCGAGACCAGCGACGTCTGCAAAGAGTCGTAAATTCTAACAGACAAGCAACACTGCGTCAAATAACCGTAAAATCAATGTGGGACGTACAAGGGACTTGTCTGTTAGAATTGTGCGGAGAAATTTCGCTTTCTTGGGCTATTCCAGCAGAAGACCGACTCGAGTGCCTTTACTGACAGAACGACATCCCTTGCAGCGACTCTCGTGGGCACGTGAGCATATCGGTTGGTCCCTAGATGAATGGAAAACCGTGGCCTGCTCCGATGAGTCACGATTTCAGTTGGTAAGAGCTGATGGTAGGGTTCGAGTATGGCGCAGACCCCACGAAGCTATGGATCCAAACTGTCAGCAGGACACTGTTCAAGCTGGTGGTGGCTCCGTAATGGTGTGGGCAGTTTTTTCATGGCATGGACTTGGTCCTCTGGTGAGACTGGACCGAACATTGACTGGAAATGCTTATGTTCAGCTACTTGGAGATCACTTGCAGCCATTCATGGACTTCATGTACCCAAACAACGATGGGATTTTTATGGATGACAATGCGCCATGTCACCGGGCCACAACTGTTCGCGATTGGTTTGAAGAACATTCTGGACAATTCCAACGAAGGATCTGGCCACCTAGAACGCCCGACATGAATCCCATCGAGCATTTATGGGACATCATCGAGAGGTCTGTTCGTGCCCAAAATCCCTGCACCATCAACGCTTTCACAATTATGGACGTCTATCGAGACAGCATGGCTCAATATTCCTGCAGAAGACTTCCAACGACTTGTTGAGTCCATGCCACGTCGAGTTGCTGCACTTCGCCGGGCGAAAGGAGGGCCGACACGATATTAAGAGGTATCCCATGACTTTTGTCACTTCAGTGTATATTGTATTTGATATCTGGTGAACTGGTTGTTCATTGTGCTGTTCGCAACAAGCCGTTTTTTACAATTGCATTCACATCTTCTTAGAAACTATATTGTCACTTAAGTTTTGTATGGCAGTGTATATAAAAATATTTTTACGCATTTTTGTGTTATTTTATAAATATAAATATTTTTAAGGAGGAATGACTGATAAGTCTTATATACCTACGAATTTTTATATAAAAGAAAAAAATTTTATATTAAAATTTGGTTTTTACAAATAAACATCTTAGCTGCCTAAGATGTTTATTTGTAAAAACCCAACTTTTGAGCACATCGACACCAATAACAAACATGAAACCTGTACCTATATGTAAAATTACATTCCTTCAATATAAAAAGAAAATGCTTATGAATAAATCATATATTCTCTAGGACAAAACCAAGCCTAAAGCATAAAAATTTATTTTTGCATATGTAATCAAATCAATGATGAGAATTCTGAATACAATTTTACAGTGCCAAAGTTTGCTTCTTGTTATCCGAAATTGCAAAAATCAACACTTAAAAAAAAGATGCATTATATATGGTAATTTTTGTCTCCTTTAATTATTCAACATCTTAGGCGGCTTAATGTTTTTAAGTTTTAAAGAAAAGATATCTAGAAGACATTTACGTTTATTTTTTTTATCAATAAAAATTTGAAATCTACTGAATAGAAAGTAATCCGTGTGCTTTAATGTTACATTTGGCAGTTTTTTGAGATTAAAACAATGAATGATTTTCGAAGTTTTAATTGTCATATAGTTTTGCACCTGCACTGTCACATTATGAATAAAACAAATATGATGTTGGCCAGTACGAACTAAAATTATATAATGTATTTATATTGAAATGGCACTTTATGTAAAATTTTAAATATTCGCTATTTTACACTCTAAGATAATTTGTTTAATCATTCTATTGAAAACGCCCATCTTGTAATACCAAATTAAATGCTAAAATTATACTTAATATCTTACATTCTCTTAAATCAATAGTATATCATGGCATTTTTGAGGTTTGACAAAATTTTCAAGGCGTGATGGCCGAGTGACTTGCCCTCTGGCCTCTGCCACTCGGTGTTCGAATTCCGGCGGTACCATGGATGTTTGTAGTGATTCGGAATCCACTTTGAACAGCAGGCCCTGGTCTAATATCACTGTTAGACGTAGAACCGATAACTCTAAACTCTATAAAAATACTCTATAAAAAGAAAGCATCTCGTGTCTCGAAATATGGCAGTAGGCAGACCGTCTTGGTCCACCATGGGGCTGTTGCGCCAATAATAATAATAATGGTGATGAGGATGACAAATTTTATTCCAAATATACTCGGCCTAATAATGATTAAGCGGGCAAATAATTGACTACTAAATCTTTTATCTAGAGCTAACATTATCTGTATGAATCTTATCCAGAAAATAATTGTAAATAGCAGCTAATGAAATAGCTATATTAATGATATTCATACATTATACATTGTGATATTTGGGAGTAGTTTGGAAATATGACAGATATAAAACGGACAAATAGTCCTAGTATGTGCAGCATTATTGCGTTTATAACATATTAAATTGTAGACATAACTACTGTATATAAATTGTTTAGGACATAATTTAGTTATTGTTTAACTATTTTTTTTATAAATTTGTATACAATATTCATGTTTGATTTATATACTATAAAGAAAGAAATTCTTTAACTATTAAATATATGTCCTAAAACTATATACTAGTTTTATAATACCAAAAGACTCGATAAAATATTAATTTAAATTAACTTTCCATATTTTAGTCACAAATTTTTTTTCACAATAGACTTGCATTTCTACTGGACAAAATACTCTAATCTCATTAAATTGATAACAGCTATTCTTTGGGTGAATTATTTGGTCAGAAATCTAACGAATTATATTGCATCACTTAAAAAATATTTTTCAGTAACATCATTTTCTAATCGCATTCGAAGTCGATTCAAATCGTCAAAATGACTTTATTTTCTTTTGTGAAAGATTAACAGCAATAAGCCCCAACCAGCATGCATGGTTGCCGATGAGAATGAATGTGGTGAATATTTCATTCACGATAATGACCACCCTAATAAAATTCCAATAAAAAACAAACAAAGAAAACCCATGTACCTCGAAACAATTCCCATCAAAAAATAGTGAAAGATATTAAAAAAAAAAAATGCTATTCGGCGTCGATAAGGGGCAATAGAGATTAAGTGACCCCACCCCTGGCCGTTCCCCCGTCCCTTACTACCATGTCCTGCCCACTGATCATTGCAAGCAGGGAGGGGGAGGGGGTGGAATGAATACAGAGCTTGAAAATGTCCTCGTCTTCTACGTGGGCTAAATCTTCTATTCTCTTTATTTGTTTATTTTTTCTCTCTTCTATTCTCTTTCTTTTATTCCTCTTCTTTTTGATCATCTTTTCCTTCGTCACGGCCGTGAGGAAGGGATGGATGGAAGAAATCGCGGGGTGGTGGGCACAAGTTGGCTTCCGTTCGTTAGAAGGGCCCAAATGGCGGCAAAGTTTTGCGTCCGGCGTGTCGTTGCCATGGTTACGGGATGGGGAAAGGGGGTGTAGCCGGAGTGCCAAAGCCACAACAGATGCTGCAGCTTCTTAATCAATCTCCTTGCTCGGAGGATGGAGAGAGAGGTGCTGGTTGATTGCTGGGGGAGGGGTGGGAAGGGGGATGAAGAGAGTGTTTGAGACCCCCTCGCTGCCCTTCTGATAAGCCTCCTTCATCAATTTAAAATTTCATCCTCCCCCACTCGCTTTCCCCCCTTCCGGATGACCCCAGCGTTTATATACTTAGGTATGGGTGAAATATTAGCTGTGAGGTGGCGCCTAATTTTTTGGGGACGCTTTTATATATATAGATGTATTAAAGTATATAGATTTTTTTTTTTTTAAATAAATAAAAAGATGTTGTCTTCCTTCATCGTCGTAATTCGTCTTTTTTTTTTTTTTTTTTTTTTTTTTTTCACAGTGAATGTCTGTCTTATTTGGTAAGCGTTTTTTGGAAAAATAACTGTATTTTGACGCGTGAATTGGGTGTGAATGTTATTTGAAAAATTCAGAACTTCCTAGTGGTAAAGGTTGGTGTGCAAAAAATTATATTTTAAAATGTGTTTTATGAAATTGGAAAAAAAAATGCTGCGATTTTATATGCCGCATTATTAAGTTTATAACATATTGTGTATTGTATATGAATTTCTTTCACAGAAATAAATTGTTCATATTAAATTATATTTATGCAACCAGAATCTCAAAAATGAATTTTAAATGATTAACTAAATTTTTTTATAAATTTTTATATAATATATAAAGATAATTTATTTAAAAAGAAAAAGATATCCTTAACTATTAAGTACATGTCCTAAAAATGTAGTTTTATAATACCGAAAGACTCAATAAAATATTAATTTAAATCAACATTGAATATTTTTGTCGCGGATTTTTTTATAAAATAGACTTGCATTTTTACTAAGCAAAAACTCATTTCTCAATTAAATGGATACAGCGATTCTTTGATTGAATTCTTTTACCTGAAATCTAATGAATTACATTGCATCGTTTAAGAAAAATATAGTTAAATAACATCCTTTACTAATCGCATTCGAAGTAGATTCAAGTCGTCATCGAAATGACTTTATTTTCTTTTGTGATAGATTAACAGCAACATGCCTCAACCAGCATGCATGGTGGCTGATAAGAATGAATGTGGTGAATATTTCATTCACGATAATGACCACCCTAATAAAATTCCAATAAAAAAACAAACAGAGGAAACAATTCCCATCAGAAAATAGAGAAAGATCTTTAAAAAAAAAATGCTTTTCGTCGTCGATAAGGAGGCAATAGAGATTAAACGACCCACCACCCCTCTAGTCGTTCTCCCATCCCTTACCTTGTCCTGCCCACTGATCATTGCAAGCATGGGGGTGGGGGGTGGAATGAAAGCTTGAAAATGTCGTCATCTTCTACGTGGGCTAAATCTCTTATTATCTTTATTTATTTTTTTTCCTTCTGTTCTCTTTCTCTTCTTTATTCCTTTTCTTTTTCTTTCTTTTTCTCCATCCTTTCTTTCGCTTGAGGGGGAGGAGGGGATGGCAGAAATCGCGGGGGTGGTCAGGCACAAGTTGGCTTCCGTTCGTTAGAAGGCCCCGAATGGCGGCAAAGTTTGCGTCCGGCGTGCCGTTGCCATGGTTACGGGATGGAGAAAGGGGTGTGTGTGGCCGGAGTGCCAAAGCCACAACAGATGCTGCAGCTTCTTTATCAATCTCCTTGCTCGGAGGATGGAGAGAGGTGCTGACTGATTGCTGGGGGGATGAAGAGAGTGTTTGCGACCCCCTCGCTGCCCTTCTGATAAGCCTCCTTCATCAATTTAAAATCTCCCCCTCTCGCTTTCCCCCTTTCCGGATGACCCCAGCGTTTATATACTTAGGTAGGGATGAAATATTAGCTGTGAGTTGGCTGCCTAATTTTTTGGTGGCGCTTTTTTTTATATATATATATATTTATGGATATATATGGATGTATTAAAGTATTGATATTTTTAAAAAAAATGTTGTCTTCCTTCATCGTCGTGATTCGTCTCCCCCTGAATATTTTTTTTTATTTTTTGGAAAAACAGTGAATTTCTCTGCGTTATTTGGTAAGCATCCTTTTTTTTTGTGAACAAATAAATTATTTGATTTTTTGTTGTCGTACATGTCCTGGTAGTTTTTTAATACCTGTTTTGAAAAATTCAGAAATTGCTATTTTTTGGCAAACATTTTTTTAAAAAAAAAATGTGTTTTACTAAGAAAAAAAAACAATATCTTTAATAATAAGTTGGCGTGTAATTTTTTTTTTTTGGCGACGCTTTTTATAGATATACGTATTAAAATATAGATGTATTTTTTTTAAAAATAAAAAAATTAATAAAATTTTTTTTTAAATCGTGATTCGTTTCTTTTATTTTTATTTTATTTTTTTTACACAGTGAATCGTCGACTTATTTGGAGCGTTTTTGTGGAAAAATAAATTGTATTTTGACGTGTGAATTGGGTTTTAATGTGTTTGAAAAATTCAGAACTTCCTATTTGGTAAAGGTTGGTGTGCTAAAAATTATATTTTAATAAAATGTGTTTATGAAATTGGAAAAAATATGCTGCGATTTTTAAACTTATTAGACCACTAAATAGTGTATTGTTCATGAAATTCTTTCATAGAAATTAATTGTTATAATTTATGAAGGTTTGAATTTTTTGTTTAACTAATTTTTATTTATAAATTTTTATATAATATTTAAATATGATTTATTTAAAATAAAAATGTAGTCTTAACTATTAAGTATATATCCTAAAATATGTAGTTTTATAATACTGAAAAATTCAATAAAACATTAATTTAAATCACTTCCCATATTTTTTGACGCAAAAATTTTAAAAAATAGACTTGTATTTTTACTAAGCAAAAACTCATTTTCAATTAAATTGATACAGTGATTCTTTGATTGAATTATTTGACCTGAAATCTAATGAATTATATAGCATCATTTAAAAAAATATATTTCAATAACAGCTTTTTCTAATCGCTATTTGTAGATTCAAGTTGAAATGACTTTATTTTCTTTTGATAGATTAACAGCAATATGCATGCAACCAAGCATGCATGGTAGCTGATGAGAAGGAATGAGGTGAATATTTCATTCACGATAATGACCACCCTAATAAAATTCCAATAAAAAAACAAAGAAAACCCATGTACTGCGAAAGAATTCCCATCGGAAAATAGTGAAAGATCTTAAAAAAAAAAAAAAATGCTTTCGTCGTCGATAAGGGGCAATAGAGATTAAGCGACTACCCCCCGCCCCACGGCCTTTCCACCATCCTTACCATGTCTTGTCCCCACTGATCATTGCAAAGCATGGGGGATGGGAGGGGGATGAATACAGAGCTTGAAAATGTCCACATCTTCTACGTGGGCTAAATCTCCTATTTTCTTTCTTTATTTATTTTTTTTCTCTTCTTTTTCTTTCTTTTTCTTTTATTCTTTGTTCTTTTTCTTATCTTTTCCTTCGTCACGGCCGTGAGGGCTGGGGGATGGAAAGAAAATCGCGTGGGGTGGGCACAAGTTGGCTTCTGTTCGTTGGAAGGCCCGAATGGCGGCAAAGTTTTGCGTCCGGCGTGTCGTTGCCAAGGTTATGGAATGGGGAAGAAAGGGGTGTGGCCGGAGTGCCAAAGCCACAACAGATGCTGCAGCTTCTTTATCAATCTCCTTGCACGGAGGAGGGAGAGAGAGGTGCTGGCTGATTGCTGGGGTGGGGGAAGGGGGGTGAAGAGAGTGTTAGCGTCCCCCCACTGCCCTTCTGATAAGCCTACTTCATCAATTTAAAATCTCCCCTTCCACCTCCTCGCTTTCCCCCTTTCCGGATGACCCCGGCGTTTATATACTTAGGTATGGATGAAATATTAGCTGTGAGTTGGCGCCTAATTTTTTTGGTGGAGCTTTTTATATATATAGATGTATTAAAGTATATAGATATTTTTAAAAATCTAAAAAATAAAAATGTTGTCTTCCTTCATCGTCGTGATTCGTCTTTTTTTTTTTTTTCCCCACAGTGAATTTCTGTGTTATTTGGTAAGCGTTTTTGTGGAAAAATAAATTGTATTTTGTTGACGCGTGAATTGGGTGTTAATGTTCTTTGAAAAATTCAGAACTTCTTAGTGGTAAAGGTTGGTGTGCTAAAAATCATATTTTACTACAATGTGTTTATGAAATTGGAAAAAATATAGTGCGATTTTTAAACTGCGACTACTAAATTTTAATTAAGAGAAACATATAAATCATGAACTCTTGAATTTCGACAAAATTTCTTGTTAAATAGTAATCTCCTTATAGTATGTTCAAAATGTTCTTAATTAATTAAAAATGGATCTTTATAGTACTGAAAAACTCAATATAAATAATAATTTGAATCAACTTCCCATATTTTTTGTCACAAAAATTTTAAAAAATAATAGACTTGTGTTTTTACTAAGCAATAACTGATTTCTTAATTAAATGGTTACAGTTATTCTTTGATTGAATCCATTGGTCAGATATCTAATGAATCATATGACATCACTTTAAAAAAACATTTCAATAACATCCTTTTCTAATCGCATTCGAAGTAGATTCAAGTCGTCATCGAAATGACTTTATTTTCTTTTGGTAATAGATTAACAGCAATATGCCTCAACCAGCATGCATGGTGGCTGATGAGAGTGAATGTGATGAATATTTCATTCACGATAATGACCACTCTAATAACATTCCAATATTAAAAAAAAACAAAGAAAACCCATGTACCGAGAAACAATTCCCATCAGAAAATAGTGAGAGATCTAAAAAAAAAAAAAAAAATGCTTTGCGTCGTCGATAAGGGGCAATAGAGATTAAGCGACCCCCACCTCCTTCCCCCTGGCTGTTCCCCCATCCCTCACCATGTCCTGCCCACTGATCATTGCAAAGCAGGGGGGGGATAAATACAGAGCTTGAAAATGTCCTCATCTTCTACGTGGGCTATATCTCCTATTATCTTTATTTATTATTTTTTCTCTCTATGTTCTCTTTCTCTTTCTTTATTCCTTTTCTTTTTTTTTTTTTTTTCCTCTTTTCCTTCGTCACGGCCATGAGGGTAGGGGAAGGGATGGAAGAAATCGCGGGGGGTGGGCACAAGTTGGCTTCCGTTCGTTAGAAGGCCCCGCATGGCGGCAAAGTTTTGCGTCCGGCGTTGCGTTGCCATGGTTACGGTATGGGGAAAGAGTATGTGTGGCCGGAGTGCCAAAGCCACAACAGATGCTGCAGCTTCTTTATCAATCTTTCGCTCTGAGGATGGAGAGAGGTGCTGGCTGATTGCTGGGGGGTGGATGAGATGGGGGGATGAAGAGAGTGTTTGCGACCCCCTCGCTGCCCTTCTGATAAGCCTCCTTCGTCAATTTAAAATATCCTCCCCCCACTCGCTTTCCCCCTTTCCGGATGACCCCAGCGTTTATACACTTAGGTATGGATGAAATATTAGCTGTGAGTTGGCGCCTAATTTTTTGGTGACCCTTGTATATATATATATATTGATGTATTAAAGTATAGAGATATTTTTTGAAAAAATGTCTTACTTTATCGTCGTGATTCGTCTCTTTTTTTTTTTTTTTTTTTCCCCACAGTGAATCTCTGCGTTATTTGGTAAGCATCTTTGTGGTCAAATAAATTGTATTTTGTTGAAGCGTGAATTGGGTTTTAATACCTTTGAAAAATTCAGAAATTGCTACTGGTACATTTTATAATGTGTTTTATGAAATTGGTAAAAAAATCTGTTGCGATTTAATGTATAGTATACTTCGTATTTATATCCTAATAAATTTTAGTTAAGAGAAACATATAAATTCTGAAGGATTGAATTTTTATATGATTTGTTGTTAAAAGTAGTTTCTTAATACCATATTCAAACTGTTCTTAGCTCATGATTTTCAAGTTCCTTATACAGAAATTAGTCGATTTAATTTATAATTATATGATATAATATTTTTAATATAATTTAATGATTAGGTGATTTAATTTTGATTAAAATTTATAAATAAAAAAAACGTTTCGTTAAATTTGATTTAACAAATTATTAAAAAAAAAATCGTCTTTTCCTGTAGTATATGTGAGAAATTTGTTCATTTTATTTAAAGCATAATGTTGGTTCCAAATTTATTATTAAAAGTACCCAAAACTTCTTTGCCGTAGTACTATGATTAAGTGTTTAAAACGATTTTTTAAGTGAATAAAGATATATACATAATTTCTAAGGACATTCGTAATAAATAAATACTGGAATTTCAATAAAAGGAAATTAAATAAAATATTTAGAATTAGTAATAAATCAATTTGATAAATTTAAAACATATTTTGTCATAACATAAGCATGGTTGAAGGGAAAGGGGGCAGAAGCTGAGTTCAACCATGAGTTCAACGGGTCAACCATGAGTTCATACGGGTTCGTGGGCTTGGTCTAAATGTCTACTAATTGAGTTAAAAAAAAAAAACTTTATATGTTTTTACATAATTTTGCATACATTCTATGACAGAATATATTTTCAGGCAGTTATTGAATTAAGGTAATAATTCCTTGTGCTCGAAACAGAATGGATAAGATTCAAATGAAAAGTTACTCCAATTTCCGTTTATGTATAAAGAGTAACAAAACGATGCGATAACGATGGTACGATGGATGCATGATTATATTTCATTATATTTGATGAAAAACAATTCTTCATTACTATTTCTTCAGACTTTTAAGGAAATTTTTACTAGATATTACAGTTATTGAGTTTGTAAAACAATTCCTTTCGAAATCTTTCTGTTCCATTTTTCATTTCACTAAACACGCTAACTTTAACCCGCTTGTATCCAGTACTTCAGTCATGCTTTCTTTGGCCTATAAAATCAAAAATTAAAATGTTTTGACGCTTGTAATAATAAAGAAATCGTGAATTTAATGTGAAATTACTTTATATGTTTTTACATGATTTCGTATACAGTCTATTACATAATCTATTTTTCAGGCGTCTATTGAATTAAGGTAATGCCTTAACCTGAAAACGGAATGGATACGAATTAGAAAACAATTACTCCATTTTCCGTTTCTGTATAATGAATAACAAAATGTTTAATACGGTAGATGCAAGATTATATTTCATTATATTTGATGAAAAAATGATTTTTAATTACTTTTTGTTCATACTTCAAGGAAATTTTCTCTACGTATCACAGTTATCGAGATTGTAAACAATTCGCTTCGGCATCTTTCTATTCCATTTTTCATTTCACTTAACACGCTAACTTTAACCTGCTTGTATCCAGTACTTCATTCATGCTTTCTTTGGCCTATAAAATCAAAAAATTAAATGTTTTGACGCGGCAATAACAAAAAGCAATAACAAAATGCTTAGTACTGTAGATGCAGGATTATATTTGATTACATTTGATGAAAAATAATTCTTAATTACTTTTTCTTCAGACTTCAAGGAAAGTTTTACTAGATAGATATTTTTTAGATTTTTACTTATCACAGTTATTGAGATTGTAAACAATTCGCTTCGAAATCTTTCTGAAATCTTTTCCATTTTTCATTTCACTAAACGCGCTACGAGTAACTTTAACTTGGCTGTATCCAGTTCTTCAGTCATGCTTTCTTTGGCCTATATTTTTAATAAAACCGAGTGTATCTTATCGCGCATTCTATGCCCCGTGAAAACCAGTCGACCCCAAAAATTAAAAACATCTTTTAATCCAGAGGTCCAGATAAAAGCCCCTCTCTTGGGGTGGGATGGAAGGGTTGGCAGGTCAAAATCCCAAACGATCCTCTCTTCTCATCCCTCTCTTCCACCCCGGCGATGCAAACGATCACAAGTGAAGTATGCGTGCGAGCAAAATCGTTCCCTTGCAAATACTCCGCAATTAAGCAGAAGGAGAGAGAAGAAGGTAGGAAGAAAAAAAAAAAATAAAACTAAGAAAATGATGCAAAGGGTTGGTAATCGCTGGGATGGAGGAAAGATTGGGGTGAGGGTTGGAAGGAAGTGAAGTGAGGTAGGGGCGCACTTGCGTTAGGAAATGAGCTTTCGTGCTTTGGGCCGGGGGATGGTTGATTGGCCCAACTGGAGAGGCGTGGCCGGCTGTGACGTCATCATGATCGATGGCCTGTGTTGGATGGAATGTCACACTGATCTAACTCTCAACCTCCCCCCCTTCTCGACCTCCCTTTCCTTCTCGGACACCCCCTTGTCCCCCCCCCTCCTTCTGGACCTTCTTTTGATTCCGGTATATATATATATATATATATATATATATATATATAGTATTTTTCCTTTATTTTCTGTTTAGTGAGGATAGATGAATGGTTAGGTTGGTATTTTGCACCAGAATATAAATATTGTATTGCATTAGTTTCGCAATAGTTTGAATTAAAAATTATTAATTTAATTACTTTTAAATAGTTGAATTAATTTTTTTTCACATTTTTTAAAATTTATTTTGTTAATTGACAAATTTCAATGCAATTAATTTTTTTTTATTTCATATAGATAAAAGAATTTAGAAATAATTTTTATTTTTTTTATTTTTAACGCTTTTTGTATACAAACATATATATATATATATATATATTATGTTGCTGTTGTTTCCCCAATAAAATTCGTGCTAATATTGTTATTGAATACTAATGCTTATTAATATAAATTAAAGATTCAATTTCATCTCCATTTTACGTGATTTTATATTTAATTTTTGAATGTGTCTAATATATTCCAAAATTCAATACAAGATATTCTTTAATTACATTGCTTATCTTATTTAAGAATTTCTCAAATCATTTACTCTTCAGATGGCAGTTATTTTTTAATTAGATGTCTCATTATTTAATTAATTATCTTAATTTACACTTCGTAATTTAATATTGCATTAAGAATCTAAAGTTTAGATTATATTTCTAAGTATTATTAATAATATTTTGAAAAGTACATATTTTAAATGTTTGAAAACATATCAAAGATTTATTTTGTTGTATTTTAACATGATTTGTTGTAACAACGAGGTCAACAGCATGAATGCAAATAACCAGTTAATCGAAAAATAATTGCTAATTTTGTTTTTAAAAAAATCGACATATATTTGTGCTTTATAAATACAACTTTCTAATCTGAAGTAATCTTTCAAATTTATTCATTGGTGCTATTTTTGCTTAAAAAAGACTTATAAAACTCGTTTATATTTACGTTAAATATAAACAAAATAAATATTTAATAGTAGGAAAGCTTTGTTTAAAAATTAATTTTAAATTCTACTTTGATTTTCTTTTTTACTGAAGCCTTTTAAAAAAGATTTAAAAAATATATCAAACGGGAAAAAATATTCAATATTCTATACTTACCTACGAATCAGTTTTTTCGTATTTAAAATTTATTAATATTAACAATTTAGAAATTTACTGATTGAATATTAAGTACTTTTTAAATTAATCTTATTCTCTCCTACTTCTTAGTTAATTTCCAATTTAAGACCTAAAGACTAAATGATTGACCTCTTTAATTAATTAATATATTTTTTGTAGTAAAATAGTTTGTCTTTTAAAAGAATTTCGTTTCTTGCAAATATTGATTCTCAACTTTTTTTTTTTTTAATTGGCAAATACTATTTTGAAGATTTCTACTGTTTTATTTTCATCAAAAGTCATTTTTATTTCATTGGAGTGTAAAATATATCAAATATTGTACGGTGATAACAGTTATGAATCATTAGATGATGTGGATTATAAATATATGAAATTTCCGTTTATACACTATATTAGAAAATTTTCTATATTAAACAGAACTTATTGAATTAAATAATAATAATTTAATTGATTAATAATAATTTAATTGTCTTACTAGTATTCTTTCTATTCCATGATTGATTTTAAAGAAAAATTAATTATTTTATTCAGCATAATTTGCATTTCTAAAATGATAGACTGACACTTGTTTTGGTAACTGGTACTTTTTAACAATTATTTGACTAATTTTTATCACGCGTAGCAGAAACATGGTTTAGCTCTTGTTGAGAAAATTCATCCTCCAATTCGAGGAATGCATGCTGAAATTCATTCTCCAATTCAAGTAATTTATTCTAAAATTCATTCTCCAATTCAAAGAATGCATGCTGAAATTCATTCTCCATTTCAAGGAATGCATTCTAAAATTTCTTCTCCAATTCAAGGAATTTCATTCTAAAAATCATTTAAAAAGATTTTTTTTTAATTAAATCACTTTAAGGACTATTTTTAAAAGGCAAAAAAACCAATGCTCTAATATATTATAAGCACTTGTTACTATTTTTTAAGGCCATTAAATTTTCCATAATAAATTCATGAGTTTTAATCAAAAAATTATTAAGCAACTATATGCAAAACTACAATCGCTTCTACTTTATCTTTAAAGAATTTCCTGTAGTATACACAAATATAGACAAATTAATCTTTAAATAATAAGTCCTCGTGAACTAAGCACCAATAATATTTTGAAGTACAACTGGTGATTTGAGATGGTCTCCAAAAGCAAATGAGGAATAACTAATTTAGGAAAAAAAAATCATTTAGAAAAATACATTTTTTTTAGACTAAATCACCTTAATCACTATTTTAAAAGCTGAAAAATCAATGTCCTAAAATAACATAAACACTTGTACCAATTTTAAAGTGATTAAATTTTTAAATGTTAAAAATATCCGATTCATCCCGTAACATTCCATTCCATTCCCCAACAAATCCACGAACCATCTTTCCCACTGCAGCAGGGCAGAAGGGAAATTCCAAAAACTTCCCCACCAGTTATCTGGAGATTTTCAATTCGGAACCCACTAATGCCCTGCATAAATTGTGTCTTATCTGAATGATCAGTTGCACAAACGCAGTTAGTAATGCTTACCCACATTACGAATGCCAGGGGATGCATCGAACAAAATAAATGGAATGCTCGCCTCTACTCCGCCTGATTAGGAAGTTCGATCTGAGATATATCTATCCGCATTGTGTAAAGGAGATTAATACGGAATAAGTTTCGTTCGCTCTTCTCTGCCTTGTTCTTGTTTTTCCCCTGCCTCTGGTGGGGGATTTATGCCATTGTCAAGCGCGCTGCTGCTGTGTTTGGTTACGGTAACCGGAATGAGATAAAAATGTGTAATATCTGCTGATTGGGAAGGTAAGAAAGGCACTATGGTGTTGGGTAGTGGATTGAAAACCTTGGTACAAGTACATATGAAATTAAATCTTTGTTCTATCCTTCGGTGTTTAATTTTTTTTTTTTATTTGTCCATATAAGGCAACATTGGCAACAAGGCACCCTTTGACAATATTACTGTTTTTCAGTATAAAAAAATAGTTACTTCTCGCAATATACCTAAAAATTATTTTTTTACTTGTTGGAAGTAAAAAGCTTGTTTTTAATTTTGAAGTCAAAGTTTAAAATTATAAAAAGCATGATGTGTCTACAACATTCATTTTATATTAATGTTAATATTTTATTAATAATTTTATTTTGCAAACATTAGGAAGAAGTACATATAAAATTAAATCATTTTACATTGTTAACATCCTTTGATGTTATTTACTATTATTATTTTTTTTACGATTACAAAGCAAACGAAGAAAAACATTCCTCTGCAACAATACCTGCTCTTTTTATGGTATAAAAATAACAGTTATAACTCGCAATAAAAAAAAATAAAAAAAACTGCTGAAAGTAAAAAGTTTGTTTTTAAATTTTGAAACCAAAGTTTAAACTTATAATAACGTGCTCATATGTCTGCTACAATCACGTTTTTTATTAATATTAGTATTTTAATAATAATTTTATTTTATTTTACAATCATTAGTAAGAAATACATATAAAATAAAATCATTATTCCTCGTTACCATCCTTCGGTGTTTAATTATTATTTTTTTTATAAATTCTAGACAAACGAAGAAAAAAAAATCTCTCCAACATAACATGTTTTTTATCATATAAAACTAGCAGTTAAATCTCGCAATCAAAAAAAAATTAAATTAAAAAAATATTTTAAAAGTTAGTTTTTAAATTTTGAAGCTATAGTTTAAAATTATAATAACATGCTCATATGCCTACTACAACCATTTGTTTATTAATATTAATATTTTATTAGCGCTGCTGTATTTGGTTACGGTAACCGAGATGAGATAAAAGATGTGTAATATCTACTGATTGGGAGTGGTCAGAGTTAAGAAAAGGCACAGTGGGTAGTGGATTGAAAATCTTGATAATAGGCACAAGTACACACAAAATATTATATTTGTTCCCTATTTGCTGTCCTTCAGTATTTAATTATTTTTATTTGCCCATACAAGGCAAACGAAGAAAAACATTTCATCTTAGTTACATCTCGAAACATTCTACAGATACATCTCGTAATAAACCTAAGAATTAATTTAAAAACTGCTGAAAGTAAAAAAAAAATTGTTTTAAATTTTGAAACCAAAGTTTAAACTTATAATAACATGCAAGCACTTCACTTCCCTTTATAGATAAAAATAAAAAAAATATTTAAATTTGCTAAAAAACAAGTTTTTTTTTTTTTAAATTTTGAAACCAAAGTTTAAAATTAGAATAACAGACTCATATGTCTACAACAATAATTTTTTTTTTTTTATTAATATTAAAATTTTATAAATAACTTTACTTTTTACAATCATTACTTTTAATCATTAAGTCATCGCCCATTGCTACCATCCTCCAGTGTTTAATTAATTTTTTTTATAAGCACAAAGCAAACGAAGAAAAGCATTCTTCTGTAGCGATATGTGCTATTTTTATCATATGAAAACAACACTTATAACTTACAGTTAATCTAAATATTAATTTTAAAAATGTTGAAAGTAAAAAGTTCGTTTTAAAGTTTTAAAACCAAAGTTTAATAGCATGCTCATATGTCTACTACAAATCATGTTTTATCAATGTTTTATGAATAATTTTATTTTGCAATCATTAGTGAGAAGTGCATATACAATTAAATCATTTTTTATTATCACCATCATTCGATTTTATTTATTATTATTATTTTTATAAATACAAGGCCAACGAAGAAAACATTCTTCTGCAATAATACCTGCTCTTTTTATCACATAACAATAACAGTTACACCTCGCAATAAAAAAAATTATTTAAAAAATGCTAAAAACAAAATTTTTTTTTTAAATTTTGAAATCAAAATTTAAAATTATAATAACATGCTCGTAAGTCTTCCACGATCGTTTTTTTTTTTTAAACATCAATATTTTATTAATAATTTTATTTTATGATCATTAATAAGAAAAACATATAAAATTAAATCATTGTTCATCGTTACCATCCTTCGTGGTTTAATTATCTTTTATACATACAAATATAAGGCAAACGAAGAAAAACATTCTTCCTCAACAATATATGCCTCTTTTTATTGTATAAAAATAGCAGCTACACCTTGCAGTAAAGCTAAAAATTCATTTAAAAAATGCTGAAAGTAAAAGTTCTTTTTTAAATTTGAAAATCAAAGTTTAAAATTATAATAACATGTTCATATGTCTACTACAATAATTTTTTTATTAATATTAATATTTTATTGCCAATTTTATTTTACAATTAGTAAAAGTACATATGAAATTAAATCATTGTTACGATCCTTCGGTGTTTAATTAAAATTTTTTCCTATAAATACAAGGCAATAAAGAAAATCATTCTTCCTCAACAATATATGCCACATTTTTATCGTATAAAAATAACTGTTACACCACGCAATAAAAAAAGTTATTTAAAAATGCTAAGAGTTTCTATTTAAATTTTGAAACCAAAGTTTATAATAACATGCCCAAGTGTCTCACTACAATAATTTTTTTATTAATATTAATATTTTATTAATAATTTTTGTTTTGCAATCCTTAGTATAAATACCTATAAAATGAAATCATTGTTAATTGCTACCATCCTTCGTTTTATTCTTCATTCCTTTGTTCATTGCTGCCATCCCTTCGTTATCCTTAATGTTTCTTTATAAATTTTGAAACCAAAATTTAAAATTATAATAGCATGCACATATGTCTATTACAATAATTTTTATAATGATAATTACAAAAAAATTTACTTTTGCTGTTCTAATTCAATCTAACGAATATCACACAATCAGAAATAAATATGTGGGAAGTCGGATAGATTCCACATTTTCAATACAGTGAGGAGGTTTAATAAGTACTGTTAAATTTTGACACTTTAATGAATTAAAATTAATAATAATATTTTGAATATGTGAAAACAAATTTCTATTCTCAAATTTCTATTTAAATTCTATAAAAATATTTCGTTCCACAAAAAAATGTTTAATTATTCAGAATAATAAAATGATTAAAATAATTTAAAATTTTTATCTTATTCAATATTTAATTATCCGGCTTAGATTTTAATATAAAGATATTACATACTAATCATAACTATTATATAAAATATCTTCTTTACTTTATTAATAAATTTAAGGAAAAAATCTCAATAAAATTTCTGAAGCCCAGATTTTATTAATTATTCATTAAACAGCCTTAAGAGGCCTTTCGAAGCAATTTGGAAAATATGAATTCATCATCTGCAAGCTTTTCAGTATTATGAAGCATAATTTCGTATTATTATTTTTTATTAACCATCCTATTTTCAGTGGAATATTTTAGTAATAGTTTTCTGTTAGTTGTGTAAAGATGCTAGTTTTGCTGCTTTATATTTCGTAAGAATCCTGTACGTAGGAAAATAAGAATATTTTAAAGCAACAAATCATATAACTTTATTTTTTTAAATTTATAAGAGTATTATAAATTAAAACCACCAATTTTCAAATTTTCTGAATGCAGTCGAATCAAACAATTTTTTGTACTTTATATATTCTTCTTCAATGGTGCACGACCTGATGGTCAATTGGCTAGCGCTCTCCTGCTCTTGGTACCAAAAGGCTTCAGCTTCGAATCCTGGTGGGGTGGCATGGATGTTTGTGAGTGGTTCGGAATCTACGTTAAACTTTAGTTATTGGTCTAATTAACCCAGCGTGTGCAAAAACTGATCATAGGCGACCCAAGATAAACCAATCTTCAATGTCGTAACAGCCCATGATGGAGTCCAAGACCGTTGACCAATAATAACTACTGGCAAATTTCTGAGACGTGAGATGTTTTTATTTTTACAGGATAAGGACCAACTACCTTTGTCAGACCCTTACGCCCTACATTCATACTAGAGTTAGACTTACTAAAAGTGGATTCGAACCACTAAAAAAGCATCCATATCACGGCCGAGACTCGAACCCGAAACCTTTCTCACTGAACATTAGTTACTCTATCATAAAAGTCCCACTTTTATATATCACCTGCCAACAAACATTTTTAAATGCTACTTATATTTCATTTACATAATATCATTTAACATGTTTTAATTTTTAGGCTAAAATATTTATATAATATATAAATATTGGCAAAATACATGAAAAGAATATTTTATATACTAGATTAATTCGTTTAAAAACAAATTCAGATAATCATGAAAAGCGATGCAATAATATAAAAAAGAATAAAATAAAATAACATAATTTTTAAATTACTAATTATTTATTACTATAATTATTATTATACTTATTAATTTTTTTACTAATTACTAAAGAAATACTAATATTTCTTTTTGGTCAAAAAAGTAAAGAAAATATATTAACTAATATGTTATAGTGATGAAGGAATGCTAAAAATGTAAGTTTTCTAATATATATACCAATTAAATTTTATTTTATTTTATTATTTAATATAGTTAGCTGTTTTTGTTAAACATAAAATTACAGTTGTTCTCACAAAATAGAATAGTGACTATTTTATTCATATTCATATATAAAGATTTGATTTTTTATTTCACTAGAGAAAATTTAAATTTGAAAAAAAAAAATTATTTTTAAATAATGCAATGATTGAATTATTTAAAATGTTAAAATAAGTAGTAGGATTATTTAAATATTTACTATTATAAATGCTTCAACATTACATATATATTTATGATACTTTCTAATTGCTTAAAAATAATATCGATTTTCACATGTTTCTTATTATGTTATATTTTTAAGAATAATTTCAGGTTAACAAAATAATAATTATTTCAAGAAAATGCACAACTACAATTTATTTCTTAATATGAAATAATCCAAAATTAAAAGAATTTTTCCTTTGAAATTAGCAAAAGTAATTGAATTCGGGAAAATTTTATTTGAAATGCAATAAGTAGAAAAAGTAGTATTGAAGTAGAAAGAACTTTTTAGTTAAAACCATTACCGATAGGTGGTACTGCATGTATTCAGAAGTTTTGTGTTTTAAACCCATTGGAAGTTAAAGATACAGCTGCATGATTTTTAAATGATTTTTAAATATTAACTAATGAAATTATTTGTCAAGTATTTAGAAATTATAAAATTTTTCATTACATGTTACCTTTATTACAAATTAATAAATCAAAATATTATAGTTTAAGAATTATTATTATTACACGTCATTTTTCAAGCCAAATATTAATTTGATTCTTAGTTCTATCCATACTTTTATAGTATTTTCTTGAAGTTTTGTTGATTACAAATTTTATTTCAAAAATATATGTATCGTTATATATTTAATTAAAATTATTTAGTAAAATTTTGCAAAATGAACAATTTTTATAAAAATAACTTTTATTCAAATTATTATTCATTCAAAACATTCATTCAGATTATTTTTATTCAAATTATTTATTCTTATTTTTTTTTTATATATTTGGTAATTTTTTATTTTTATGTATGTTACATATTTTATATATCAAATAATGAATATATTTCATAAACTTGTAGTTTAAATAAATAGTTGTATATTTTATTTATGTAAAATTAAAAAATATCTCTTAGGAACAATTTAAGAGCTACAAAAATATTTAAATCACTAAAAAGAATTCACTTCAAAGGAATAAAAATCACTTGGTGTCAACCTATTTAAAATACTACTTACTAATTTATTCTATTCCATTAAATTAAATTTAATATTGATTTTTAATTCAAATAATAAACAATTTTAATATCCATTTCAAATTAAATTTCTTTATTATAACTTTTTCGTTAACATAACTTAATAAAATGCATTAGAATATGGAATATAATACTAAGAAAATGCAGATTAGAAATTCCAGCATTTTCAATCAAAATTCCAAATATATTCAAACCGAAATTATATATATTTTTTTTTTCATAACAAAAGCTGTAAAAATATTTTCTTTTAATCTTTTAGTTATTTAAAAAAATTTTAATGCATTATTTTAATTTTAGGATTTTAATGTTTAGGTACCTATAAATATTTTAAAATCGTTACAATGTAATTTGTATATTATATTACTAGTATATATATATATATCAGTATGTACTAAATATAATATACCAATATATAAAATTATTATCGTATTCCCAAGTATTTTTCACTATGATAATAATATAAGGCATTATAGAATTAATATTCTTGATCATAATAACTGAAATGAGTTACTGAACATATAAAACTCAATTTATGTGCTAATTAATTGTCTGAAATTAAGTGAAACTGAACTGAAGTACTAGTTATTTATGCTGATGGAGTAGAATTCGAAATTAAAAAAATCCTTATATTTATACTGATGACTATACTCCACTTTATGTAGTATAAATGCTTTCTTACGTTTCTGATTTTATCTTAAAATAGATTTGCGAAGTATTTATTTGAATAATATTTAAGAAATATTGAAGTAAACTAATATTCTATTAATTTCTAGATAAATGTTTGTAAACAATCCTCATTACAGTTCCTAGCTCTATTTAAAGAAAAAAATGTACACAAAAGTATTATTTCCTTTTAAACGTTAACTGAAACTTTAAAACAATTATTTATATAATAGTTAAACGAATTAAAAAAGTAGAAATTTTTAAAACAGTTTTTAAGTAAAAGCTGAAAGTTATAAGGCATTTCATACTTTTATGCTACTTAGACAGCTACTAATTATTTTTGTTTCGAAACAAAATTCAGAATTTAAAAAAATCACTTTACTAGTGCAAATTAATTTTAACTTACTATTTACTATTTAATGCTTTAAATACTTCACTATAGCATTTTATGGTTAGTTCATTCCATTTCAGAATAGCATCTTAAAAATTAAAAGAAGATTTATGAAATGTTTAATTTAAATAATGTTATAATAATTTGTATTTGTTATGTGAATATTCTTGTTAGTTTGTAGCACAACCTAAGAAAAAAAATTACATAAATATACTATTTTTTATCTTAAAGGTTAGAAGCAATTTTAAGGTGAAAAATTTGTATAACATTTAAACGAATAAAAAAAAAAAATAAAAATGAATGATTTTTTCAGTAAAAACGCATAAAGAATTTAAAATGCCTTTTATTGCTACTAGTTAATTTCACTTTTAGGGATAAAAAATTCGGAATTAAAAATCACTCTGCTACTATTAACTGCTTTTATTTTACTATTTACTAGTTAAATCACTTTACTATAAATACATTTTTTTGTGCAAATATTCCAATACATTTTCATAGCATCTTAAAAAAAATTAAACGAGATTTATGAAATGGTGAATTTCAATAATATTATAATAATTTTAATTTATTATGTAGGTTTTTTATTTATTAGAAACCTAAAGAAAAATTACACAAATGTACTATTTTCTTTTTAAAGATTAGAGGCAATTTCAAGGTAACAAATTTTGTATAGCAGTTGAAACGAATAAAGCACATTCCTATTAATTTTATATTTTCATATTTTTGAGACATATTTTACTGCTATTTGTTATTTTTACTTAGGGATACGAAATTGAATTAAAAAAATCACTTTGCTACTACTAATTACTTTTATCACTTTGCTATGACTGTACTTTATGTCAAATTATTTCATTGCATTTTCCGATAGCATCTTAAAAAATTTAAAAGAAATTTATGAAATGTTGAATTTAAATAATATTATAATAATTTTTATTTGTTATGTATGTTTTTATTTATTAGAGTTCTGACATAACCTAAGGAAAATTGCACAAATGTACTATTTTTATTTTCTCGATTGCATGCAATTTTAAGTTTACAAATTTGTATAACATTTTAAACGTATAAAAATAAAAATGAATGCTTTTTAAAGTAAAAACGTATAAAATTTTTGTATTTTTACATTTTGTAAACGCCTTTTACTGCTACTTGTTATTTTTACTTAGGAATACAAAATTTGAATTAAAAAATATATATATATTGCTATACTAATACTAACTACTATACCACCCTTTATGTGCAAATGCTTCATTACGTTTCCGATAGAACCTTTAAAAAAAAAAAAAGTTAAATAAGATTTATGAAAAAATATTAGTGAATCCCTTTTAATAGGAGTCGAACTAGAACACAGAGAGAAAGCAGTTACTCATAACACGGACGTTGGGGTAGGGGGGTGGGGAGCCAGAGAGGAGGGGGCATCTAAAAAAGTGCGCCCCAAATCGATTGGTGGCCCCAAATCTGTTCAGAGCTCGGTCCTACTTCCCTTCCAGCGGATGCTTCTGGCGGCGTCCTCTCTTTTCACCCCCTCTTACCATCCCTTCTCTCCATCCTCCTCCTCGCTCCTCCTCGCCGAGGGGGAGAGAGGTCGGGAGAGAGGGGTGGCCAGATGAGGTGAGCCGATAATTACCGTTCTGGACAGTACCGGCCATTTATCATTCTGCGCTGTCACGAGCGCCATCTAGCTGCTGCCTGATCACCAATTTCTATTCGACGCTTAAAAAGCGCGGGAATATCTTTATATAATCGCTCCCAATATTAATGTATCTTAAAACATCTTTTCTTTTTTTCTTTTTTTTTTTTTACTGCGTGTGCTCTGCGTTTCGCGTATGTTTTAAGCGGCAAATGCGCGTGGTTTTTTTTTTTTATTTTCTTTATTATTAGTTTGTTTTCTTTCGTTTTATGATTTTTTATTTTACTTTTTGTTATTATCATTACTCCAGTGGCATTTTTATGTGAGAAATTTACTTAAAAGATGTATGCTAATCTCGTATACCCCAGAGATGCGTTTAGGGAATGGTTTTTCCGCGATACTTTTAGATGGAAATACATATTTTGGAATTCGAAAGTTAAGTTCGGATAGAGGTATATAAGGAGGAAAAAGGTAAAAAAAAAAATCGCGGATTGTTATTAAGAGAGGCTTAAATCAAATCATGTTTTGTGGTTAATTAATTTAGAAAAAGGGATTATTATTATGTGTGCGCTCATGTAATTTTTTTTATTTGCGACACAAACACAAATGTGACGCCTATAGTCATTAGCGAAGTATACGATTCGATGTAAAAAAGAGCGACTGGATCTTAAGTACTAAAAAGCTATTTGACTAATTCCTAGGGGACATCTGAAAGTCATTTGAGAAGTCATGCGGTTGAATAATAATTAACCTTCATAAGTGGTTTTCAATTAGAGAAATGAAAAGTTTTTATCAACGTGGTGGTATTTGCTTACCGTAATTCACTTAAGTAACCAGTTGAAATATGCGAATAATAAAAATTTTAATCCAACTTTTGAAGCGACTCTGAATTTTTATTCGTATGTTTATTTATAACTTTTATTGGAAACAAGATATTTTCTTTTTATGTGGAGCACTCAAAAACCTTGAAAGTTTAAAGCGTATCGTATTAATTAATTATTTAGAAAGTTTTCATGGGTCTTTAATTAATACGAGAATTGCAAATTTTATATTTTAATTGACTTTCTATAAGACAGATAAAATCGAAAAAATTGAAATAAGTTTGTTTGTAAATTTAGTTGTTATCAAAGTAACAATTTTTTTTTTTTTCCAATTATTTTACTAAGAATTCATTACTCAAGAAAATTATTTCATAAAAGTTCAAAAATTGTCAGTTGTTATAATGCATATATAGTTATAATATTTTTTTAATTAAATTGTCACAAAGTTTAAATACATCATTCAATGATTTTTATAATTAAATTAGTACAAATATTTATTAGCATTATGAAGGATTATATTAATCTTTTTATTAAAACATTCATTAATAAGACAATTCCATTGATATCCGGATTTGCAAGTTTTGTTGAAATGCTTTCTGTCAAAAAAATTTAATATTACAAAATTAACTTTTAATAAATATTACACTCTTTTAAACAAAATAAATTACACTTCGTTTTTTTAACTAGAAATAAATATATAACAACACAAATATCTATTAGCATTATGAAGGATTATATTAATCTTTTTTATTAAAAACATTCATTAAATAATAAGAAAATTTCATTTTATATCCGGATTTGTAACTTTTGTTGAAATGCTTTCTGTCAAAAAAATTTAATATTACAGAATTAAGTTTTTAATAAACAGCATATTTGTGCTTATTAAACACTTTTTAAACAAAATAAATTATACTTCGTTTTTAGCTACAAACAAATATATAACAGCTCAAATATTTATTGCTTTATGAAGGATTGCATTAATTTTTTTTATTAAAAAATGCGTTAAATAATAAGACAATTTCGTTTTATATCCGGATTTGTAACTTTTGTTGAAATGCTTTTTATGCTAAAAAATTTAATATTACAGAATTAAGTTTTAATAAACAGTATATTTGTGCTTATTAAACACTTTAAACAAAATAAATTATACTTCGTTTTTAGCTACAGACAAATATATAACAACACAAATATTTATTAGCATTATGAAGGATTGCATTAATCTTTTTTATTAAAAACATGCGTTAAATAATAAGACAATTTCATTTTATAACTGTATTTGTAACTTTTGTTGAAATGCTTTCTGTTAAAAAAATTTAATATTACAGAATTAAGTTTTTATAAATAGTACACTTGTGCTTATTACACGCTTAAATAAAATTAATTACATGTCGTTTTTAATTATTAATGCAATTAATTTTATTTTAAACTGAACCCTACAAAAAAATGAAGAACACATTTCTGAACAAAGATATACTACCATTTCTTTTCAATTAATTTATATTGAAAATTAACAATAATTTTAACTAATTTATACAGTTGTTTTAATTATATATTCTTATCAAAAATTTATAGTTTCAAGTTTAATAATCCTTATAATGCAAATGCCTTATATAAATAAGCTTTAATTTAAAAATAATAAAATATAAATTATTTATAAATTAAAAAATAATAATTATAAAAATGTATAAAAAAAATTTTTTTATAAATTTTGAAAAATTTTGATAATTAATTTTTCTTTCGATTTTTTAGAAATAATAATTTATATTTATTAATTTAAAAACAATTAAGTATAAATTGTTATAAGGTTTTATTAATTTTTCTATCATATTTTTATAAGAGCATCTAGCATTTTCCAGCATCTCACATTAGAGCCAAAAGATAAATAAGTATGAATATTCAATTCTTTCATTAAAAAATATATAAAAATTGATTTATATATATAGTTACTGTTTATTAGTTCATTTCAGAAATATTTATTTGTATCATATTTACTAATGATTTTACGAAATGAAAATAATAAGACATATTAATTAAAGCATTTTCTTGCATTACATTTTTTTAGCAATCATTTTAAAGTTCCTGTATTATGTAGGAATTTAGTTATTTAAAATAATACAGAGAAAATATATTTAAAAAGGTTTTAATATCTAATAAATATTCATTTCAATAATTATATGCACACTTTTAATTTATTAACGTAACATTAATAGATTAAATTATACTTATTAATTTCTTGATTATTTTTTAACAAAATAAATAGTTGTAAATCATTGCTATAATTTTCTTAAATACTTCAACTTAAATAGTTAATATTTAAATTCTCATTTTTTATAAGACATCTCAAAATTACAAAACTTATTTGTAATATTCCATATATGAAATTCAAAAAATGAAGAGGAATTTTAATAATGCTCAAACTCTAAAGCAAAATGGAAATCATTAAATTGATAAATTACTGAAAATTTATTGTTAAATGTTTTCAAAATTTTAATTATGCATATATAAATCTACATTATTATAATAGCAGATAAATAAATACCTGCATTACAAAATGTTATTTATGTATTTGATTTACATTAATATGATTTTTTAAAATATTCATTTTTTTTTTAAATTTTATAGTTTGCATATTCAAGAAGAATGAAAAAAAGTTTTAACGTATATCATCTCTCAAATTTTAATGTCAGTCCATAACATTTTTCATTTGAATTAATATTTTTAAACTAATTTTTCCATTAATTCATATTGTATGTTATTAATGAACTCATATTTACAATATCCATATTTTGTAAGTTTTCTACAATCATTAACTAGCTTTGCAATTCGTTTCTTACAACGCCAATATGAAAAATTTGTTACAATTCATTTTCTACTTTTCTAGATGTGATGCGAAAATTTTAATTAAGTATGCAATTATAAATAAATTGCTTTTTTTATTCTTTTTTTTTTTTTTTAATTTTTTTAATCAATATTTTAATTCGTAAAATTGATGATTAGACTAAATTTAACGAAAGTACTCTCAAATATTGAAAATTAATTTAATTATAATTGTAATATTGTAACTATTATATACTTTTACAAAGCCAAAGCCCATTTTAATGTAATAAACCAATTTTATTAAAATTATAATTCCCAAAAAAAAAAAAAAAGTAAATAAAAAGCAGAATGGATAGAAACTACATTCATAACACGGAAACATTATTCAATTAATATTGTGTCATCTTTTCTTAGCACTGACTTAATGATAGTGAACTTTTAAGAAATTTTTCTTGGTTTTGCATAATTGTCTTATTCTAGGCTTCTAATCGTTAATATAAAGTCGTCATAATTACAAAATGTGCTGAAGCTTGAAATGAAATTTTATGGTGGTTTAATTAAATAAGTTTCTGTACTAAATATTACTTTTGGGGGTGGTCGTTGGCAACAAGATCAATGGAAAGCAAATAGCGACAAATGAATCAAATGAGGGTATTGTATCCAATTTTTGATGAAGAATAAGTGTGGCGGTTTATTAGGAGGCAAAAAAGATTAACGAGGTTTTAATGTATAATGGAATTAATAGTAAATAATAGAAAAATATTTAATTTTCTATTAAAAGATCAGTGAGCTTGTTCCTTGAACGAATATTTAACGATTAGATATATTGTAACCACGCTTCTTCCTACATACTGGCAAGATCACCCCGCTTTCGCTTTCAGGAGAAATGGTCAGTCGGCCTTGACACTCTCATCGGAGAGGAAGTGTAACTCAAACTGCACATCCGCTCAGAAAAGTTTAATTGATCTACAGTCTCCACCCAGAGAGGAAATGGAAATATATGTGTAGTAGTTGGTCTGCAGTTTCTCACCCGCAGAGGAAATATATTTCGCGCATACCTTGCGCGTATCCGAGTTTCGGGTTTTCGGCTTAGAAGTGGAGTCCTTCGACGAATTTATAACTTTCTCTCTTTAAATGTGTTAAATATTGAATATCTCTAATTGTATGTGTGTGGTGTTTGTGTTTGTGTGTGTGTAAAAAAAACTGTTAGTTCTCCAACCTCTGCCTCAAGTGTCTCACCCCAAACCACACACATTTAAAAATTTGGTTGCCCAACCTGAACCCTACAACATTCATTTAAAATTAATTTTAATCACTTAGTTTTGAATAATACTAATAGACTATAATTGATTGAACAATATAGTCTCTTGCGTTTAAATCAGATGTTGACAAAATAATTAACACTTTTAAGTTCAATTTCGAGGATTCCATGCCTATGTGGGTCCTGTATGTCAAAAATACTACCTAAATTTAATTTTTAATTTCTGAATATTCTATACCTATGTAAATATTGTTCACGTAAGTTGAAAAAAAAAAAAATTTTGATGAGAAATATATGATACTCCATTTTTAATGTAGTTGCATTTTTCTTAGACGCAGAGCTCTAAAATTTGAGGACATATATTTTAAATGGTTAATTTATAAGTAGATTTAAAAGTAACTATAAATATTTCGTTTAATTTCGTATTACGTTAAGATAGCCAGTAACATCCTAAATTTCAATTCCACTAGTTTAAAAAAAAAAAATTTTTTTTTATTAATAGAATTATGAACGCCTCTGTTTTACATAACTGATAGGTCTTAGATAAGCAGATGCCCTTGTGACTAGCATTCTGGCGGCCGGTATCACAGATTTTGGGTGTCTATCCCAGCGGTGCCATGGATATTTGTAATGGTTCGGAATCCACTTTAAACCATATGTCTCACTCTAATATAGCTGTGGAGAGTTGGTCACAGGACTGACGACCTTACACCGTAAAAAGAAAACATCTCCTGTTTCGAAATCTGCTAGGAGCCAGACGCTCTTGGCTGTTGCGCCAATGAAGAATAAGATAGACATTAGAGTGTTTACTGTTTCCAATAGCTGATTGAAATGCGCCCTAAATAAACTATTTTGATATTTTTCTTCTCAAATACTTGAGTGTTTGTGCAATTATCTATTGGTATTTATTTTGAACTAATACTAATAAAAATTTGCAATATTCATACGAACCATTACATTTCAAAGAAGTATTTAATTTATTCGTATTATAAGTTTCCAGTTGGAAAAATTAGAAACTTTTAAGAAAACTAAAAATATATGAGGTTATTGTATGCCAATGGTTGTGTAATAAAAAATATGAAAGAAAAATATCTAAATCCATCAATAATTTGTATTATTTATTTATTTTTAATTTATTTATTTATTTTATTTTTATTTATTTTATTTTAGTTTATTTTTAATTAATGAGTTTATTTATTTATTTGTTTTTTTTTAATTTATTTATTTATTTTTAATTTTATTTGTTTATTATTATTATTTTTTTATTTAATTAATTTATAATTTATTTATTTTTAATAAATTAATTATTTATTTTTAATTAATTAATTTATTTATTTATTTATGATTAATTTATTTTTAAATTGAACTTGGCTTCTATGTGAGCTATTGTATTAAAATCAAAGAAAAAAAATTCTAAACTTCAAACCTCATATTCAAATTGTTATTTAGCTTTGTGTTGTTATATTGAAGCTATATTCAAAAATAAGTAGCAAAATTTAAATTAATCAAAACCATAGCTTAGATTTATTTTAACATGTTAATATAATTAAACTTTTGAAAACAGTGTATAACATTATAAATGATCTCGTATTCAATATTTTATTGCTATACAACATAAATTGATTTTAAAATGTTTTTAATAAAATACATAACATCGAATAACTTAAATGGAAAAAATATGTTTTCATTTAGTGTACTAAATAGTTATTCTTATATGAATATTTTGTATAGTAAATAATTATTACAATTCATAAAATCCTATAACTAAACTTTTTTCAAAAAACAGTCAAGCCACTTAACTTTTTATTTCCCTTTTATTATTTAAACGAAAAAAAAATTCTTATTAATTACTGAACAATATCTCAAGGCATATTAAACAAAAAAGAAAACTCAATTTTAATTGCCGAAATTTTTTTACTCTCCTAATTTGCCTTACTTTTTTCCATATTTGCTGTCAGAAGAAATTTTAATTACCACCATTAAAATAAATATCCCAAAAAAGGATTTCCGATTCCCAATATTCGTAACGGAATGATCTAACTTTTATTTGTGTATTCCAGCAAAAAGAAGCGGTCACTATGACAACGGCAAAGGGGCGAGTACAAACAATTAATATCGGCTTCGATCAAATGACTCCGAAATCGCCTCCAGAAATTTGGAGACGATTAGTAATACGGAAATAACTTCGTCGCCAAATGCCTGACGTGGATTCGTCCAATTATCAACTTAATCAAATTGCCACGATCCACCGGCAGATCTCTGCCTATCGATTTAATTAACAAACTTAAGAAAAACAAGCAATTGCTGTTCCGCTCTTTCTGTAGAAAAATACGCGAATTTTTAATAATATGTCGTATAGATCAGTCAATTGATTGAAATCATAACGCTAATAGCAAGGCAAAATGAATTAAACTAAATCTAGTTTTTGTTTTTCTCCTTCAAATCATTGGGAATTATTAAAAAAAAAAATAAATAAAAACAAGCAACTGCTGATCCTTAATAAAATACGCGAATTTTTAATAATATGTCGTATAGATCAGTCAGTTGATTGAAAACATATCACTAAAATCAAGAAACAATGCAATCAAATAAACCCATTTTTATGTTGTTATTTTTAAGTCGTTGAGAATTATTTTTAAAATTTGCTTATAATTGGTTCAGTTTTAAAAAACAACTATTTAACAAAATTTTTAACAATCAATTGTTAGATCTAGATCTATATCAAATACATTACAATGATGGTAAACAAAAATCCAATGATTGATTGTTAAAAATTTTATTTATTCGTATCGATTTAATTAGCAAACTTAATAAAAACAAGCAATCAGCAAAAAAAAAAAAATTTTAATAATATGTCGTATAGATCAGACAATTGAGTGAAAACATATCACAAAACCAGGGCACAATGCAGACAAATACACCAATTTTTATGGGTTTTTTCTTCAAATTCATTGGGAATTATTTTAAATTTTTTTTTTTTTTATAATTGGTTAAACGTTTTAACAACAAATATTTAACAACCAATAATTAGATTTTAGTTTATCACCATTGTAATGTATTTAATATAGATCTAGATCCACCGGCAGATCTCTCTCTATCTATTTAATTAACAAACTTAAGAAAAACAAGTAATTGCTGTTCCGCTCTTTCTGTAGAAAAAATACGAGAATTTTTAATAATATAATATGTCGTATAGATTAGTCAATTGATTGAAAAGGCAAGGCAAAATGCAGTCAAATAAACTCATTATTGTGGTTTTTTCCTACAAAATAGTTGGGAATTATTTTTAAAAAATGTTTTTAATTGGTTCAATTTCTTTTTAACAAAAAACATTTAACAAAATTTTACCGATCAATCATTATATTTTTTTTTTACAAACATAGATCTAGATTTAGCAGCAGATCTTATGGAGAGATCGATTTAATTAACAAACTTAAGAAAAACAAGCAATTGCTGTTCCGTAAAAAAATACGCGAATTTTTAATAATATGCCGTATATATCAGTCAATTGATAAAAAACATATTACTAAAAGCAAGACACAATGCAGTCGAATAAATCCATTTTTATAATTTTTTTTCCTTCGTTGAAAATTATTTTTAAAGAAATGGTTTTAATTGGTTCAATTTCTTTTTAAAAATAAATTTAACAAAAATGTTAATGATGAATCATTAGATTTTAGTTCATCATCATTGTAATGTATTTGATATAGATATAGATCTAGCAGCAGATCTATCCCTGTCGATTTAATTAGCAAACTTAAGAAAAACAGGCAGTTTATGTTCCGTAAAAATAAGCAAATTTTTAATAATATATCGTATAGATCAGTCAATTGATTGAAAACATATCATTAAAAAAGAAAGGCAAAATCCACTCAAATAAACCCTTTTTTATGTTTTTTCCTTCAAAATAGTTAGAAATTACTTTAAAAAAAAAATTTTTTTCGCCCAGTTTTCGTGGTTTGTATAAGTGGAACACGCGGTTCACCATTGTACAAAAAAATATTGATGTTAATTAAATTACATGAAAAACAATGAATTAATTACAATTTGTTATTGATAAGTATGTAATTTACGATTTAAATGCCATATTTAAAAAAATATGAAATATATTCTTTGCCTGTATTCTTTTTCTGTATCAAACACATAATTTTGATTTTTTTAATCCGCAAATGCTTATAAGTTGTTTATTATATATAATTTTAATTTTTTTTTTCTTTTGAACTCAAAATACTAAACGAGTGTGTCCATTTAAGTATTGGTTGTAATGCAAACCAATAAAAATAATACATATCATATTAAGAATTTATGTGCAATTTTGTTATAATGTAAAGTTTTATTTGATTAATAATAAATAAATTTCTGGTTGAACATAAATTATCCATTTATCAATGTATTCTAATTAATGTAATTTTATTGTATATGTCTGTGAACAGATTAATAATTAATGGGAAAGAAAGATCTCTTGTATTGCTTTTGAAGTTGCATGCATTATTTCAAAATAATAAAAAAAAAAAACATTGTACATGAGGCATTGTACAAAAAACCATTGTACACGAAAGGGAATATACAACAGTAATATACATGAATATGTCTAAAATTTGATTTCTTATAATAGCAAGATCTGCAATAATGTCAAATGATAATGATAAAATTAATTATTTAAGACCACTATAGTATATTTTGTTACAACATTATGTAAAATTTTCTTTTGCACAATAAAATGCAATAAAATATTCATGGCAAATGATATTTCGTCCACTTAATTTAATTATCTAAATATTTTTTTTAGCAACAGTTTGATTAATAAACTTAAGAATAATGTTATGAAATTTATTAGAATTTAAAAATTATTTAAATTACTTAATTGTTAGCATTGTTTCTTACTAATAAAAGTATATTATTAAGAAACAAATTAAGTATTCGCTATGAATATGCCATTATATGTTATATCATAAATAATTCATTAATACTAATTGTTAGTACTGCACTAGTACGAACTGTACTATTTTAACTGCGATCTTGAAAAGTATGCCATTAAAGTTAGAATTTGTTGTTGTTTCTTATCCTACTTGGTCGATGGCAACATTTTAGACCAAGTCCATGAACCCGTGAGGTCTCATGGAAGGAGGGAAGAGGATGCAGCTACTGTTGTGATAGAGCACCCACAGGTAGAAGTCTGACTTGGCTCCGCGTCGCTGAAAAAGTGCCTTCCGGGAGCTTTTGGGGAGGAACTACCCCGCATAGCGGATTGAACCTCAACCCATTGCCAACGTTGCCATTAAGCCACGAATCGGGCAAATTAGGAGTTTACATGATGTTGTAAGTGAATAAACTTGGAGTGTTCAAAAAATGTCTTTAGCACTTAAGAATATATTAACTTGTGAGAAACTTTCTGATCTCCTTTCGGAAAGCTTTCACATTGAAAAAGTTGTCGTAATTGAATTTGTCCATAGTTTATTGAATTTGACGTTAATAACTCTGTTATTTATTAGGTAATTATTTCTCTCGCCTTTTTGTTTCTATTTTGATTTGCTGTCCTTTAAAAAATGATAAACGTAAGTCGAATGTATTGTTTTCCCCTCCTAAAAAATTCATAAAAACAGCAACCATTGATTACAATAATGCGCATTAATTCGGTACTAAAGCATCTGGCTTAATTGCCATTAAATGTAATTAAGGTGTTTGTGAACTGCTCAGAAAGATTTCATTGTTACTAATAGAGCTTTTCTTAATTTTTTTCTTTGATTATATGGATAAAAATGCAGTTTGTTAAATTTATTTAATTATGAACTTAATCTAATTATTAATATCACATTTAATATTTCCTTTTATAAGGTAGTAAATTATAAAAGTGTGATAATGATGTATTTGTTTTAAATCTGGTGATATACATTTTAGCAATTTAGTTTTAAATTAAAAATATAGATATGGATAAAAATGATGGTATAAAATCACACTAAACAAAAACAAAAATTGACTCAAATTACTGTCAAATTTCTTTAAAAAGTTCATTAAAACTTTTTTTATGAAAAAGTTGTTTAATATTTTCTTAAATTCTCTAATTTTTCTAATTAAATTTACCTTTTCTTTTTATAACATATATTAAATGTTTTTTAATAATACATATTGTAAATGTCGGTTGTGCAGCTCTGTATTTTTGTAACTTGGTGTGGTTGGGTCAAGACTTCAGACACATGTTTGAGAACACAGCTTTATTGACACGCGCACAAACACCACATACACACAATTAACTGCAAGTAATATTTAACACATTTAAAGACATATAATTAAAAGTTTGGGAAGGATTCCACTTCTAAGTCGAAAATAAAGATACTCAGGTTTGCGTGAGATGAGTGAGTATTTCCTCTCCAGGTGAGAGTCTGTAAGCCAACTAATACACAGCACTGTACTAAATGTATTTCCTCCCAGGGTGAGACTGTAAAGTAAATGTCTCTCAGCGGGAGCGCCGGTTGGGTAGTACTTCCTCTCTGGTGACGATCTCGAGGCATACTGGCCATTTCTCCGTACGCCACAGGAAGGAAGCACTCTTGCAGTGAGTAGGAGAAAGCACGGTTACGATATATTATAATATTAAATTATACGTGTTGAAATTTTTTATTAAAGTAGATTATTTTATGAATATGCATTAAAATTGTTTGAATGTTTTCGTTGCGTTTTGTTTCAAAAATTTAAGAATTTTATTAAAATCCATATAACACTAAAAGTCCAAAATATTATTAATTATTTACTAGCATTTATCATGGCTCGTCATATTAGTTTAATATGACACTATTATTGAAATTTTATCGTTAAATTTGAGCTTTGAAACGTAGTATGTTATCATCAATTTTTAAAGTTCTAACTATTCTAACTAGTGACATGCTTTATTGACACGTTCAAGTTCTTCTTAAAACAAAATTTATCTCAGCATTAAAAAATTATAGTTAAATTGTATTGTTTCGCTGTTTTTTTAACTTATACTATAAATTAATTATTTATAATTTAAATACAGTGGTGTAGAAAATTTAAGCAACAATTATTTTTGAGGCGTGATTTATAATTATAAATAAAATAATATAATTATTTTTGAGGCGTATTTTTTTGTACAAGAAATCATTTGGAAGACAGGAAATTGCGAATAGAAAGAGAATATTTTGTACTTAAAGGATAAAGAAGTATACTAAAAAAATGAATAGAAAGCTTTTATATGCATCATGGAAAGAGTATCGTACAAATACTTGTATGCTTGAGAGACAGCAATAAACAGATGTTGATCCATTAGTAAGAAATATGATACACCCTCAACATTACTGCTTAGTACCATGTCTCCATTGCCAGTATTACAGTCCCCAGCAGTTGTCAAGATAAGAGTGTTCATTCCTCATTGAGTATATTCATCTTTGTTTGATATTTTTAAGTGAATACAATCACACCGAAGGACATTTTCACAAAGTATTGCACATATTTTCTACGGATTCAAATCAGATATGTACGCTGGCTAATTTATTGTACTGATACGTTAACTTACTAGAAGGTACTCAACTGTTTGTGTTTGATGTGGCCTGGCCTTGTCATCCATATAAACGTTATAAGCACTGATAACACCTTAAAACAGGTCAGAGGATGACTACTTGACAAAAGCGATCTCTGGTAACAATACCTCCATTGAAACTTTAAAATTCTGTCCGTTCATTATAGTGTATCTTTAAATGTTCAAGCCAGGACCAGTCCATCTCCCAAATGTTAGTTAAAAAACATTATTTCTCTGTCTTTCTTTATATCAACTGGCATTGAGAAACGCTCTTGACGCTGAATGGATTCTTATTTGTAACGAGGACAGACGCTAGCGTTGAGATGTCGAGTTGTGTTTTTTACACCAGTCTAAATATACTTCCGATGGGCAGCTTCCAATGAGTTGCAGTCTTCAGGTAATGGGTGAATTGATCTCCTATACGAAGACGTATGGTGGCAATGAAATGGGAGGTTCTGAGAGCAGACAATGGGTAAATTATCCGCTGACTTGTATTGATATATTTTCACCTGCAGAATGATATATCAGTCATTCATTAGAAATTATTATTCTTGGCTGACCTCCACCTTGAATAATCAATCTTTCCTAGAGCTATGTTGTGGTTTGAAAGTTGCTCCAAGTTTAATAGTTGCTGCCAAGTTCAATTTTGCCATGCTTTAGTTTAGATTTGTTCAAGAACTTTTGTCGATTCGATATTCTTGAGCGAAAAGGAACTCTCCACAAACTTGCCGATCATTCTACCTTATTGTGTCCATTTGGTTTTTTTCCATTTTGTCATCCATGTGGTTTTTTTTTTCCTAGTTATATTGCACATGTGAAATTATTTGAATTTTCAAAGGATGTCTTTAAAATAGTCTTTCCTCTTCTTTTTTTTTTTTGTAGTTTTGTGCTCTCGTGTCATAGGTTAGTTCATTTAAAGGTCAGCAAAAATAAGGATAATTTGTTTTCATCTTACCAGCGCACCAGCAAAAATCCGCTGAATCCTGGTTAAGAAATTTTTGAAGAAAGAAGTTTGAAAATTCGAATTACTCAACTGAAATCAATTTAACTTTTTAATCAATCCAATACATTTATTATTATGACTATTATTATTATTATTATCATTAAAATAGTTTTAACCTAGAAAAATTATTTAATATAAGCCACATATCGAGGTTCTTTGTAAAGTTTGGATTTACACTAATAATTTATTCTCGATTATAAAAAATCTTGGATTCTTTCACAAAATAAATTATTAATGCGACAATAGCATTTTTTCTTCAAATTTTAGGAAGTCAAAAGTTCAGAATAAAATATTTCAAATAACCTTAAATAGGTCATTTACTATATCAAATGTTGGGAAAATGCTTTCTTAAAAGCAACTATTAAATCCAGTGCAATTTTTATCTTATCAATTAAATTTTAGTCTGAGTAAAACTGACTACTTATTAGTTAGTCCTCGTTAGATTCTAATTATATACAAGTAAAAAAAAAGTTATGTTTTTGAATGTTTTGTGTAAAATACTAACATTTTGATTAAAAAAGCATTTGATATATACTTGTATTTATCAAATGGTGCATAGACGTGCATGGTTTGCATTTTCACCACTCAGTATTCTTTCATTTTTTAATTATTAACATGCTGAAATTTTTTTTCCATGCATTTTCTTCAATTCACTTATATATATCTAAAAATATTTCATGGATAACATTTGACACTTCCACAAGTGCACAGCTTTCATCAGATGAATGCAATGAAGTATTACCTGTTAATAAGAGGCCATCCAAAATAGGCGCGAGTGTTTTGCATTTTCTACATCCAATGTTTTCTATAGTTTCGTAAATGCTAAAGTGTATTAATTTTTACTTATATATCTAACAAAAAACGTAAAGGTATTTGAAATAATATTTTATAATCCAACAAGATATGACTTCCATTAAAATGCTCTAGCAAAAATAAAGTCTTCTTATCAATAAGTGTCCATCCAAGTAGAATAGACATATAGCAGTTTACATTTCTCCATTCAGTGCTTTCCTCATATTTTAATTATTAACTTATACTGTAAATTTTTTTCCACGCATAGCCTTCTATTCTTTTTATATCTATCTATCTATCTCTTCTAATAAATATTTTTTAGATATTTGAATTAACATTTAGCATTTCAACAAGCGCATAGCTTTCATTGGATTATCCAGCATAACAGAGTCTTACCGTTAATAAGAGGCCATTCAAAAAGAACAGACACGTTTGATTTGCAATTTCTAATTCAATGTTTCCTATAGTTTTGAAGATATTAAAAGCGTATTATTTTTCGACTTGTATATATAACAAAATTTTTATGAAGATTTGAGTTAATACTTTATGGTACAACAAGATACAGATTATATTGAGTTCCACCAAAATAGACTCTTATTATTGATAAGAGAATAGACAAGACAAGATTAAGTAGAATATACATTTAACAGTTTACATTCTCTCCATCCAGGGTTTTCCTCATATTTTAATTATTAACTTACACTGAAAATTTTTTCCATACACTTATGTATCCAATAAATATTTTATGGAAATCTGTATTAACATTTGACATCTCAGCAAGCACACAGCTACCATTATATGCTTCAGCGTAACAGAGTTTTACCATTAATAAGAGTGCATCTAAAATAAACACAATAGACATATAACATTCAGTATTCAGTTTCCTCGTTTTTTTTTTAATTATTAGGCTTTAATTCTCAATATGTTTCTATGTATTATTATTTTTATTTTACTTATACAAACATTTCACGGATATCATCAGTCAGCTCTCAACTTCTATTAGACACTCCAGCAAGAGTAAGAGTTCTATCATTAATAAGCGTCCACCCGATAGAATAGACATGCATGGTTTGCATTTCCCCCACACCCAGAGCCCTCATTTTGCCTCCATCTTCTTCCACCGCGAGCAGAATTTGAGGAACTCTAACGAGTAACTTCACTAAATCATACCGCATACCTCTCGCGGAGCCCAATTTCTCACCCGCCTCTGACAACCATTTCGAGGGTGGCTGCGGGTAAATTTGTCTTCATTGGACTCACTAATAACATCCGTGTTTGCCCGCCGAGGCTTCGAATTTACTCTGCTGCAACCCCTACACCCTACCCAGTCCTTTTTGCCTTTTCTTCTGCACCAGTTTTATCTTATGTTTTTGGAAAAAGAGAGCTTTCCCATCCAGAAGGCTTCTGCTTCTCTTTTCTGATTATATATCTTTTTCCGGCCGGTATGCGTCATTTCTCTTGCTTTCGGATATTCAGCTGTTTCAGGCATGCTGAACGGATCCACTGGATGGTATGGGTGGCCCGAGTTTGCATGTTTGAGAATTATGCTGTTTGTTTTTATGAGAGAGAGAGAAAAAAAGGAAGTATATTTGTTTGGAAGGAAAAAAAAGTCAAAATATTCAAAACACTGTATGATATGCCAGCTGTTGAGGACTTTTATATCACTTACCTTCCTTTAATTGCAATCAATTACTTATACTATTAGGTTGATGCTTCTCAAATTGTTACCAATTCCAGGAAAGATAACCTCCTGCTACTTGTTTCCAAACTAATTTAAATGTCCTGATGATAATTTTGACCCATTTTTCGGTTTGATTTCAAAAAAACGTTGGACGCTTATTAATGATAGAACTCTTACTTGCTGGAGTGCTTAATCAAAGTTGATCGCCTACTGATGTGTTCAAGTATTAATTCAAATATCCGTGAAATGGTTGTATAAGTAAAACAAAAATAATAATACACAGAAACATATTGAGAAGTAAAGATTAATGATTAAAAAACAAGGAAAGCATTGAATTGAGAAAATGTATACTGTTATATGTCTATTGTGTCTATTTTGGGTAGACTCTTAATAATGGTAAAAAGTTCTGCTATGTTGAAGCATCTAATGGACGCTGTGCGCTTGTTGAAATGTCAAATGTTAATTCAGATATCCATAACATATTTGTTAGATGCCTAAGTGAATTGAAGGCTGTTCATTGGAAAAAAATTCTGTATAAGTTAATAATTAATTTCAGTATATGTTAATTTAATTAATTAACTAATTAATTCAGTAAAAGTTAATTAAAATTGAAGAAAATACTGAATAGAAAAATGTGAACAGTTATATGTATATTCTACTTGGATGGAATCTTATTAATAGTAGGATTGTTATGCTGGTACATCTAATAAAAACTGGGCGCCTGTTGAAGCGTCAAATATTAATTCAGATATCCATAAAATATTTATTAGATATAGAAGTGAATGGATGACTATGTATGGAAATACTTTTCAGTATAAGTTAATAAAAATGTGAAAACATTGAATGAAGAGAATGTAAACTATTAAATGTCTATTCTACTTGAATGGTCGTTTACTAATAGTAGGACTTTGTCATTTTTCTGGAGCTTATAATTGAAGAAGTGTATTTGTCGAAGTATCAAATGTTAATTCAATTATTTATAAAAAAGAATATTAGTAAAAGAAGGGTAATACATGATAGCACATTCATAAAAATTACCGGTTAGTAATTGCAAAATGGTAAAATGTAATTCCTGCAGGTCCATTCTAAAGAATGGACGCATATTAAGAATACGAGTAAAACGAATAGAAGGTAGGTGGTTGTTGGAGAATTAAGTGTTAATTCAGATATCCATTAAAATTTTGATAGATATATAAGTAAAAGAAAGATAATTCATAGAAGCAAGTTTAAAAAAAAGTACAGTTATTTAAAAAAATTACATAAAAAGTATGCGAGGAAAATTCAAACCCTGCATTTACAGTATATTAGAGCATTTAATAGAAGTTGGAAATTTTTGTAATATCTTTTTTGATGGTGAATTAAATGTTTATTAGAAAGGTAAAAATAAAATAATCTATGGACAAATATTCAAAAATATAAATTAGCAATTTTAAGCAAGATATAAAGCACTAAGTGTGGAAAAGGTAAATAAATGTAATTCTCTTCTATTCCATGGAATGAAGTACTTATTAGAAAATGTTATGTATTAAGAAATACAAATTAATAATTAGAAAATAAGTAAACACTGTATGAGGAAAATGTACACAAAAAAATATCGGTGTTATTTTATATGTTGCACATTTATTAGTAGTGGGATTGGGTTTTGCTGCTTAAAATGAAATCTTTATATTTTGCAATATATGATATCAAATGTTGATTCCGATACTTATTGCAGTGTTTGGCAAATATGTTAAAGGAATTGTAGATAACATATGTTGGCACACCCAGAAATGAATAATACACACTGAACATAATTTTATTTGTTAGATTCAATTTTGTTTGGGAAGAGATAAAAATGAAATATGTTACTCATTGAATAGTGAAAATGTAAACTATACTTATTTACTCAATTGAATACATGTTTGTTATTCATAAGACTATTTCCAAAGCGTCTAATAGAAGGGGAGTGTTTGTTGGGTTATATAACATTAGTTGTTGATCAGACACCAATCACCATGTTTCGTAAAAAAAATAAGTGGTTGTAATAAAGAAAATATTAACAGATAGAAAATAATAAAAAACATCTTATTAAACAAAATGTTATATGTTAGAAATACTCAAAATATACTTTGTGAAAATCGTACACATGAATGAAAAAAAAAAATCATTCATTAAATGTTAAAATCTAGGCATGTTTATGTTGGACAAACATTTACTAATGGCAGAATTCTGTTTCAGAACTTACGTAAGAATTGGTTGTTTATTGTGTTGTAGGGATATATATGTTGATTAGTTAACATATAGAGAATAAATGAGAGATGTTACATTGATAACATTAATTTATTATAATATACCTCTCTAGAAATCTACAAATTCTGTTCGATAAAGAACAGACGAAAACTAAGATATGCTATTCAGCAAGGTACTTTATTTATTAAGACGTTTTCATTTTGTGAATGAAATCAGTATAAAGTCTTATTTAAAACAAATATTGCTTGGAGCTGCAGACTAATTTTCTCATTCGTGCCCCAATAGGATATAAAACACATGAAACAAAGAAACAATATAATTAAAAACATTATTATATCAATATTACTTTTCTGTTTATAATCAAATTTCAAATTCTGTGTGAGTACCAAATCATTTTTTAAACAAATAAATAGAAGATTTTTTGTGAAAGTATTAGAATTTTAATATTTTTTTCCTTCTGTAGCACTTACATTGTTCTGAAAACGTATAATATTTTGACGTTATTTTTTTTAAAAATTGTAATTTTAGAAAATCATCATTTATTTTACTTTAATCTTGTCAGAAAATATACAATAAGAATGAAGCGTTAATAAATGAATAGTTGAATAAATGAATAATTTGAAACGTTATTTTATCCAAACTTTTCAATGGCGTTTTATGAGAGACTGTCTTAAACAATTAAATTCTTATCTTAACTATTAAAAATTCAAAATTTCAATCAAAACTGTAAGCCTATGATAAAAAAGGAAGCATACACTTCACTTAAAATGTCTATTTTTATTTTAATTTGTTACAAAATTTATTTTAGTTTAATAAAAAATTTTCTTTTAAAATATTAGAAATACCTTAAAAATTATCAAGAAACGTCATTTAGAGATATAGCAATTGAACTAAGTAAAAGATAAGAATATACTATTAAAAACATTTTATTAATAAAGAAGAGTTTTTTTATCCTTCACTACAAGTTTATGCCAATGTCCTCTTCAATGAACCCACATCAAGGTAATTTCTGAAGATCAAGAATATATATTTCTTGAATTTGTAATTAAAATATTCGTGTAAGTGATATTTTGAATTAAAAATTAAAATAGTTTAAAATTGTTTGATGAAAAATAAAAATCAATGAAGCTTACAGGAGATGCTGCTTTTACTGCAAATCGATCTATATTTGAAAGCAGTCTCTTCGTGTGCATGAATAAAATGTTCCATAACCTACCAAGCCACAGCCACAATTATTTTAATTTAATACCAAATTTATCTATTTTTTAAAATCACATTAAGAATACCTTAAACATTATCAAGAAACTTCGAGATATAGCAAATGAACTAAGTAAAAGGTAAGAATAAACAAATGAAAAAAATATTTTATATGAAAAAAATTTTTTTTTTTTTATTTTTCCATAACAATTTTAAAATAATTTAAAATTCTTACAGAAAAATAAAAATCAATGACGCTTACAGGAGAAGCTTTGATACTGCAAGTCGATCTCTATTTGAAAACATTCTCTCCGTGTGCATGAATAAAATGTTCTTAACCTAACAAGCCACAGTTAGTGAAGGCAACTATGAACTTAATAATCCTTAATTTTCACTCCTGGAGCATCAACAAGCAGTGGGCCGTGTGTCTTCCCTTTGTAATCCCGTACATCCCCGCGTGCCCTATCTTGCATTGACACCTGCTGCTGTCCATAAAAGACTGGCTGCGAAGATATTTATATTCTGGAGCTCTGCACATTAGCATTTATAATTAGCACTCACAATGCTCCAAGCGAAATAATATTTATTTCTTGTAAACTCTTCAAGAAATTTCAAATTACCGCAGATAATAAGCAGAGTTTGGATTTTCTGTTCAAGAAAATTTTCAGTGTATTATATATTCCGTATAGGTTCTATATATATATCAAACACTTCTTTTAGAAAAACCTTCGTCAATTATTTCTTTAATACAATAGATGTGAACGAACTCCTTAAATGAATTAGTTTTACACTATCTCGTAAATTTAAAATACTAAAATTTGATTGATTGAGACTTATTGGTACAAAAATTGATTCTTGCTTATGCTGCTCAGCATACTAATATCTTTAAAAATATTTTTTTAAAAAGATTCATAAAAACCCCAGTTAAAATTGAACTTCCGTTAATAGTTTTTATTAAATCAATAAAATAGTTTTAAAACCTTGTGATTCCTGTACTTTTTCTCTTATTTGTGAGATTTAAAATTATTTACAATTAGCAAATTACATAAGCGAATATATGGCTACTATGAGTTTGACTGAACAATATAAAGATATTTTTTTAAAATATTTAAATTTTAAGGAAACACTAGTTTGTTGCCTTTAGGCCATTTGCAGACACGAAACCCTTCTTTATAGCTTTGTTGAACAAGTTCTAGTCAATACGATTCATGTTTATTTCTATAATTTCTTAGTAGATTGCAACATGGTTTTGTTCGTTTTTTTTTTCTAGTTTACAGCTTTTATAAAATCTTTCATTATGATTCCCAAATGTCTTTTTATAAACCTCAATGCTGAGAAAAGTTTCTCAAAGCTTATTTGGTATGCTGCTAAAGCAGTAATTCTCTTTCACACAGGTTGAATTAAAGGATACAATTGAATTGCTCCACAATGCGTACCACGAATAACTCACCGACAGATAAAAAGAGAAAACAGTGGCTTCCAGGAGGACTTTTTCGGGTATCTCACTAGAAAAACCCGGAAATCTCCCTCCAGGTAACTGAATATCTGCGAAACCTTTCGCCATATTGTTACAGTCGTTATCGAAAGTCTCTTTGTTTCTGAAAGTACTGTTTGCAGCAACCATTGGATAAGAATCTCGTTCCTTCTGACCGTGCCACAATTCCAGCTGAATTCCCCTCCTAAGATTTAATTTGTCGAATGTTTTAATTCCTAGAATTATAAGTAGTAACTCGAAATTATTATTTTATGTGATATGAATGGAGTTATTTTACACCCTGTAAACGAAATATGTAAAATAAAAACTATAACGTCGTTTCTGATAACAAATCTAATGCATCTAAAATAATTTCACCAAGAAAAATGCCTATTTTTTTTCAGAAGTCCTAATTTTTTTCTCTAAAACTAATTACTTATCCCATTAAGGACCCTATCCTTTTCCACTTAAAGATAAGGAATAAAATTTAATTTTTACATTTATAATTAAGATCTAATTAAGGAACAAAAATAAAAATGGGAAAAAAAATTATTTATTTTTCAGCGAGTTACAAAATATTGCAAAAAAAGGAAAGTCTGTCCACAATGGTTAATTTTCCGATATATGAAATTTGTAAAGCTATTTTATGTAAAATCACATTATGTTTTCTATATGTCGTTATAATTTGGAAGAATAAATCCATAACTTCATAAAATTTGCAACAACCACTGCCATTTATGATGATAATTAAAAAGCAAAGAAAAGTATTTGCAAAAAAATGATATTTTTCTGTACCGTAATCGCAAGCGATGTTTTTCTAAATTTCAAAGTTTTGATTCCTTTATATTTTTCTAACTAAATTAAGATGTGGAGGTACGTTCTTAAAAAGAAATTTTTTATAAAAAAAAAAATGTCAACAGAGAAACAAAATAGTTCATATAAGTTCAGTCTTAAATGGGTTACAACTGTATCTTTATTAAAATTTGCGAAAAAAAAAGAATACCGTTATTAATCAGTGTATCAAAATCTAATTATTCCATTCACGAATCAAAAATGCATTTGCTTCAATATCCTTGCCGGTCGCATCTCTTCGTCATTTCGGAAACCCAGTGGTGGTCTAAGCGCAGATGTTCAATTGCAAGTTCATTCGTCATTAATTACTGGTCAGATGCAGTGGACGCTGGATAGCGACGCGCGCAAGATTGATGAGAGAGCGGTCTGAAAACGGCACCGGACTTCATTAGCACTCCCTTTGAACGAGGAGGTTTGAGGAAACGCAGCAGGTTTGTCAGTTCTGCCGGGCCGGTTTTGGACGTGTATTTTGACCAGCAACAATGTTATTGATCCCGAAATGGAAAAAAAAAGAATTTAAAATTTATTTTCCACCATAACGCGTTTTAACTCACTTTAATTTTAGTTTTAGAAATCTTTATATTATTTTAAAAAAAAAAAGTCATAAATGCTTTTGTGCTAATTCTTAGCAGTAATAAAATGGCACGAAACATATTATACGGATATTAAATTTATTGAAAATTAAGATTTTGTATTATCATTATAAACTGCATCGTAATTAATTAAAATAATAATATGTAATCTTCATCATCATTATCATCATCAGTGGCGCAACAACCCCATGATGGGTCACTGACGAGGATGATGTACTACTGACGACCTTCTGGCCACTGGTGGTAGATTTCGAGACAAGAGATGTTTATTTTATATGGTGTAGGGTTGTCAATCCTACTCTCAACGCTCTACAGTTATATTAGATTGTGACCTACGGTTTAAAGGGGATTCTGAAACAATTACAAGCATCCATATCATCGCCAGCACTCGAACCCGAAACCAACAAGTGCCAGAGCTCTAGTTACCCGACCATTAAGCCCCAATATTATGTAATATTGACCGATTATTCTTTTAATAAAAATTTTTATCTTAATTTAAAAATGTTCATTTTTAATTTTATATCTTTTGCAACCCAACATTTGTTTTATATATTTATTTATTTCATATGAATTTTTTATTATTATTTGGTTTGATTTAAGATGAATTCACATAAACATATTTTTTAGGATTATAACAAACATGCTGTTTTGAATTGTACGCAAATATTTTCCCGTTTTCTTTTAGAACTATAGTTTGTGTTGTTGTTTCTTATCCCACTTGGCAGACATTTCTAGGCCAAGCCCACGAGCTCATACGTACTCATGATTGAAGCGGAAGGAAGCAGCTTCTGTTGTGATGGAGCACCCGTAGGTAGAAGCCTGACTTTTGCTCCGTGACGCTCTTACAGTCATATGACCGGGACCTACGGCTTAAAGTGGATTCCGAACCACTACAAACATCCATGGCACCACCAGGACTACCGAAACCTGTGGCACCGATCGCCAGAGCACTAGACACTCGGCCATTCAGGCTCCAATTTTGAATTGCCAACGGCACGCGGTGTTCCTAGGTGGTCAACCCTCCCAAGTACTGACCGCGCCCGATGATGCTTGACTTCGGTGATCGAACGAGAACCGGTATATTCAGCATGGTATAGCCGTTGGCTCACTATAGTTTGTACTTTACGAAAAGGCATTTTACTTCATTTTTTTTTTTTTTTTTTACATGCCGACTTTTCAAAATTATCGCATGAAATTAATGAACATGTTTCTCTTCTGCATATAATAAATATCTCAATTTAAAAATTACAAATAAAAATATTCTTTTTTTTTCTTAAAATTTCAAAGTGTGTTGTTTCTTATACCACTTGGTCGACAGCAACATCTAGGTCAAGCCCATGAACCCGTGTTTTAAAACGATGAGTTATGATAAAAGATAAAAAATACAGCTTCTTTTTATCCTTGACCTTGCGACACAAAGACATGAGGCACCCAAAGTTAGAAGTCTGACTTTACCCTCCTCGGTTATACACTGGGTACCCATTTTAGTCGCCTTTTGCGACATGCATGGACTACAGTGGGGCTATTCTAAACAGGACCCACACGGGAACCTGCAATCAGTCTAAAGTTAACTTACCGCAGTCGAAATCATATTTAGTTAATAATTTAAATAAATTATTATGAACATGTGTATTTCACTTACAAATTATTATTATGAAAGAAAGTTATGGAGCGGCCCTGAAAAAAATTCAAGAAACAGTTCTTTTTTTTTAATTTTCAACCATACATTTTTTTTTTTTTAATTCTACTGTTTCATCAACAATTTTGCATAAATATTTTATTTTATCTAAATATGATTTTACTATCGAAATTATGCTTGGAAAACAGAATAGAAATAATCACAAACTGTAAAATTCATATTAATTTAAGACGTCAATATTTTTGCCAACTTAAAACCGATAAATTTACATTATCTTTTTATCTTTTTATATCTACTTGCTGATAGCTAACTTGATAAACATTATTTATTTATTTTTATTTTCTTATTTTGGATTGAATACCTTTTTTTCGGTTGTTATGTACGATTAAAAATTAGGTGGATATTAATTTATAATAGCAAACATGGACGCCTTAAATGTGTTGATATAACCTTAATTGTAGTAAAATTGTAGAAAATATTGCTTATCCTATACAAATATTTTTATTAATAATTACATACTTTAGTAATAAATAAACTGCTGTTAATTAATTTCTGTATTATTTAATAAATAAATAAAAAGTTATCAAACTAATAAACTAAAAATTGTGCTAAATGAAATTTGTTTCTTTCGAAACATATAACTTTTTATCCCTAAAAGCTCTTATTTTCTAACCGTTTAACCATTTTGCTGTACGTACCCACCTTTCAATAAACCAAAGACCAGGCCTTCCTTTATTAACAAGATGAAAAACACCGACTCTTTTTGACAATATGATATTAAATTGCATAATTTAACTCAAATATAAAGCCGATATCACCAAAGTGCATTGAATAAAGAAGAAATACTTTAGTTTGAATAGAAGATTTGCTATATCTGAAGTACAATGAAAAATTTCAATCCAATTCTTTTTGGCTTATATTTTTAGACACGAAAAAATTTAATAATGTTTTTAAAATCTTAACTATCTATATAAAAAAATGAAAAGCCGCTAAGAATCCTTATAAATATTCATTTTTTCCGTCAAATAAATTAAACGTCTATTTTCTAACGATCTTAACAATTTTCGATGCATAACTTAAATTAAATAAAAAAAAAAAAAAACCGATATCATCAAAGTGTATTAAATAAAGAAACAATAATTTAATTTAAATTCAACATTTGCTATATTTAAAGTTCAATGCAAAAATTGCAATATGATTCTTTTTCTTTAAACTTGGCTTACATTTTTATACTCGAAAAACTTAATACCGTTTTTTTTTAATATCTTAACTACACATACAAAATTAAAGTGGCTAAAAATCTTTATTAATATTCATTTCTCCGTCAAATAAATTAAAATTACACATCCATTTTCTAACGGTCTTAACCATTTTAGCCGTCCGGACAATCCTTTCAATAAACCAAACTTCATGCTTTCCTATCTTAACAAGATGAAAACTACAGACTTTTTTTTTTTTTGAGACTATGATTTTTAAATGCATAACTTAAATTAAATATAAGCCGATATCATCAAAGTACATTAAATAAAGTAGTAATAATTTTATTTAAAATTAAAATTTTCTGTATCTTAAGTACAATGCATAAATTGCATTCCAATTCTTCTTCTTTAAACTTGCCTTATATATTTATACATGAAAAATGTAATAATGTTTTTTTTAAAATCTTAACTATCCATACCAAATGAAACTCGCTAAAACTCCTTATAAATATTCATTTCTCCTTCAAATAAATTAAATAAAGAAATCATAATTTAGTTTAAATTAAAAAGCTTTGCTATAACTAAAATTCGATGCAAAAATTGCAATCCAATTCTTTTTCTTTTAAACTTGCCTTATATTTTTATACGTAAAAAATTTAATAACATTTTCCAAATTTTAACTACCCATGTAAAATGAAAATCTTTATAAATATTCATTTCTCCATCAAATAAATTAAAACTGCACATCTAAAATTCATTTCAATTCTCAACAAAAAAGAATCCAACTATTCTGGAACACATTCCGATTTCGAGTGACACAAATACGAATGTGGAAATCTTTGATAGGATTACCACTTTTGAAGAACTTATATTTATTTTTTGAGTGATTCTTCAGAGAAACAAGTAAAAAAAAGCCCACTTCTGACTGACAGAATAAGGTGTTTAATCACTTCTTTTCTCAGAGACACAATTTTCCACCAAAATCATAAAAAAAAGAAAGAAATAAGAAAAAGAAAAAGAAGATCTTCTTCCAAGATCCTTCGGCGTGTGACTAAGAAGTACAGACCCAAAATCTCCTTGTCATCGTTTCGCAAATTCATCTATATATTACTGGATTCTTTTTCTTATTTTTCATGGTGGGCCTTCACTTTGGCTCTCACGATCCCTTATTATCCGCCTTTAAGGGGCGACGAGGCCTCGTTAGGGCAAGCCGCCCTCTCTCTGGTGGCAGGGGTGGCAAATTGTGGGTGGGGTCTCGGCGTAACACCTTCCCTCGTATAGCTCGATTGGGAAGAATCACTTCTGCTATCGTGATCCGTAAGGGTTACGAGAGAAAGAATGAAACACAGAGAGAGAGACAGAAAGAGATAGAATGAGGGGGAGGAAAAAAAGAAAAAAGGGTTGGATTGGAGAAGGGGGAGGAAGAAAATGCGTTGCCATGACAACAGGACGGTGACCTATTAGTAGGTCGTTTCAATCCTCCCAGTCGATAATGAAGCCTTCTATACGTCCCCCCCTTTCGTTCATTTCCTTCCCCCTAAACTTCATTCCTCCATTTATTGCAAAATCTATGGCTTCTGCAGGCAGTAGTTTTGTGTACAGTCCCATGAGATTTTGTAAAACACTTTTATTTTATTTCATTCCTCTTTTGGTTTTTTTTTCTTCCTCTTAAAGCTTATTTCCTGACATATGACTTTGTTTAGGGGGAAGATTTTCTTTATTGTCCCTTTCGTAACACTCCCCCTACCTTTTTGAAAGAGTTTGTTGTTGCATCTTTGCTGCAAAACTATTTAATTAATTAGGCCGTTTTCAATCTTTTCCCCTTCAAAGAATAGTTTAGTTTTTAAGGTTTTTACACAACAAACGCTTGTTTTAGTTGGTGAGGTTTGAAGCAAGTCGTCTCAGAATTTTAGGGATTATCTCCTCTATTTTTTTTTTTTTTTTTATTATTTTTATTTTTAAATTCCACAATCTCCACACAAGAGAGGATTTTCGTCTACTTAAAGGGAACTTTTAATTCTTGCGATAGTTTTCTGACTAATTCGTAAAGCTGTTACTTACCGCAAAACTTTTTCGGCAGTAAGATTTTGATTTCTTCTCTCTTGTTCTTCGATTTAAGCCCTCTTGTAGAAAATACTTAAAGAGTGCATTCCTACAGATCTAAAACTAAAATATTTGTAGCTTTGCGGTATTTTTAAATCACGGATTTCGTTGTTTAATGATCGTTAAATAATTCATTCATTATCAAATGGGAGTTTGCAACAAGTAAGTTTTCTTTGAAAAATGTGATTAGAAATCTACAGTTCAAAAGTAAAGTAAGCAAATTAAGGCAAATAAAGAAATTAAGTTTGCTAGATTCTTTATTTGATTCTGATTAAGTTATATTTTAACAGAAATGTTTAAGCGGCTTGGTGGCTTTAAAATCCAATCCTATCACTTATCAATTGTTATGAAAGTATATGCAAATTTTAATATTGCAGATATTTCATTATGTCTTGATTTTCTTTATAATTTCAATATTAATAAAAATAAATATAAATATTTAGAATAACAATAATTGAATAATTATACCAAACAACTGTATATCTTCAGATTTTTTTTTTTTTAATATTAACATTAACATAACATGAATTAACAAAAAAATCAACAAGTAAAACAAACAGCAAAACATAAGCAAATAAATTAACAAAAAAACATAAACAAGTAAAATTAACAAAACATATGCAAATAAAATTTACAAAACATAAGCAAATCAAATTAATCTAGCATTGATTTATGTTTTTCTTCTGCAATAGCCGGTTTATGTTTTATAGCCGGTTTATGATTTATGTTTTCCTCTGCAAAGGTCTTCTGCCTATTGGTAGATTTCGAAATAGGAGATTTTGTTTTCCTTTTTTTCTTTTACGGGGAAGGTTGTCAGCCGCACGCCCAACGCTTAGTCATATTAGGCCGGGACTTACGGTTTAAAGCGGATTCGAACCACTACAAACATCCAAAGCACCGCCGGGATCGGAACCATAATCTGTGGTATCAAACGCCAAAACATTAATTTTTACAAATGTGATACAGTATATTTAAGTTAATATTTATTTATTAAAAAATTAAATTGTTTAGCATTTAATTTTTAATATTTGTTTTATTTTTTTTAATAATAGTAGAATTTTGTTGTGTATCCGTTCACTTTGTTAACATGCATGCAAAAAATTAAATTATTTTATTGATTGTAACATTAAAATTAAACTAAAAGTGAAGAATCTGTGAACCTCAATATTTTTCCTTAAAAAATTATTAAATTTTGTATTATTCAATTATTAAAAATAAATGAAATTTATAACAGGTGGGCTGAAAGGTTCGTAGGCTGACACATAGGTGGCACTACTAGTATTAAATCCATACAAATTTTAGTTAGCCCTAACCTTTAAAAGACACGTGTATAAATTTGAAAGCTGTTGCACTATTAGTATGTGAGTTATGCATTTTTAGTGAAGTTATAGCATTTTTAGTGTTCATCACGTGCAGTCCACTCGGCTGACTGTCGATTGGACTCCGGTGTGAAATGATGGAGCCTTCATCCATTGTCACATATCGACGCAAAAATTCTGGTTTATTATGATTGAACATCTCCAAACAGTGCTTAGAATCATCAATTCGTTGTTGTTTTGGGTCAATTGTGAGCGCGCGCGTCACCCACTTTGAACAGAGCTTTCGCATATCCAAATATTCATTCACGATATGTCCAACACGTTCCTTTGATATCTTTAGGATCTCAGCTATCTCAATCAACTTCACTTTACGGTTATCAGAAATTATTTTGTGGACTTTTTTGATGTTTTCGTCGGTAACATCCTCTTTGGAGCGTCAACTGCGTGCATCGTCCTCGGTTGCTCATCTCGCCTCGTTTAAATTTGGCAAACCACTTCTCTATGGTTGATTTTCCTGGTGCAAAGTCCGAATAAAGTTTATCAAGCCAAGCCTTGGCTTCAATAGTATTTTTTTTTTTTCGCCAAAAAGCAATGCTTTATTAACACACAAAATTCCTTTTTGTCCATTTTTTTGAAACTAACAAAAGTTGCTTCACTAAAAATGCTATAACTCACATACTAATAGTGCAATAGCTCTCAAATTTATACACATGTCTTTTGAATGTTAGGGGTAACTAAAAATCAAATGGATTTAATACTAGTGGTGCCAATTATGTGTCTGCCTACGAGCTTTTCAGCCCACCTGTTATTTTTTCATTTATTTTTTCATAACTTTCTGTCGATATTTCATAGTGGTGCCGAATACTGTACCTTCACAGTGTGTGTATTCCAAAGCCAGGTTTCGGCGGTAAAAATAAAAACGAACATAAAATGTATCTTTAAATGTATGGACCTTTAACCTGTTAGTTTACGGATATACGTATTGCGATAAGTTTTACTGATATATTGTATACTGATATATAGTTTACGGATATATATGCATTTTATTTCCAATGGCAGGCTACAATAAGTAATAAAAGAAAAAAGAAAAAGAACGCAAGGAACAGGAAAACAACAACGAGAATCGAAGGATATATATATTTATTTATATATATATATCAATATGTACTATTTACGCACGTTTAGTTTATATCTTTTACTAAAATTAAACCCACATGTGATTAACTATCACTCCTGAGGTTCGTGTTCATGTACTTTTTCAAATATGACTCCAATATGTAATTTCATTATTTTATTTAACACAACAACACCTGAAAACACACAACTCACATATAAAACTATAAAAATCCATTTATAATGTGTTTTCGAAATCGATTTATGCCGATTCCATATAAGGTCTTGCCCCAGCCAATTCCAATTTGATGCATTCCCCATAGGATAGGGAAGATACGTGTTATAGTTTCCCTCTTGCAAGGATTATCACATACTTGTAGCTCGAGTTGCCGCCCATATATTCAAAATAGATATTTTTAACTGTCAAATACATTTTTTTGAACTTAAAATGTATTGTTTAGTGCAAAGCTAATGATATAAATTAAATTAAACATGAGAAGAATTATATATGTATGGTAATAAGAGCATAAAAAAGTGGAATTTACTGGATATATTCTAAGGAAATACAAGCAGGTAAGCTTAAAATAAACAGAAAGCTCCATTTGAGATTGAAAGAATCAATTTCAAAATATATTCTGAAACTCAAACTTTATCTAATTTTAAAAAAAAAAAAAACAAACGTGTAAACGGCCATTTACAATGCTTATTTCTGTTCATATTAATTAGATCATTCTAATAAAGAGAATTTTAATTAGTATCACAATAAATAAATCAGTACAATGGTATTTATCTGTTATATTAGAGAAGAAAATAGCTTTTGGACTCCGAATTTTTTAGAAATTAGTTCATATTGATACATTCAAAAAAAAAAAAAAAAAAGAATACAGGTTGTATGCAGCGCACCTTGCTATGAAATCCTACAGATTTTAACATAAACTAAGTATTATATAGGCAGAAAGTAATAATAATTATAAGTTTCCTTTCCAAAAATAAAAAGTATGAATTTTTCCTGTCTAGCAGAGGATTTTATTTACACATAAAATTCACTTTAAAAATTACATTATTTTGTTGTTAATATTAAAAATAGTTAAAAGACATTTTTTGTTGTTGTTGTTGTTTAATTTAATAAATTCTGTTGGGTTTTTTTAAGAAATATATTTGCAATGAAATTCAAACAAAAAGAAATATAGAAATAAATTAATAAATATTTTATTCTATATTTATTTCTATGTTAATTTTGTCAGTTGAAAGAATATCATCGAAGTTGAAACGTTTTAATTAATAAATAATCTTGATAATTATTTTTAAATAAAAATGAAGTAGTTAATGAAGTAATTCTTAATTTTTTATCGTTTGATTATATATTACATTAAAAAATTAATATATTATATTTTATCATAAACTAATCTTACCTAATTTTATGAAAGATCTTTTAAAAATTATCAGTTATTTTGTATACAATTCTGAGTAATTTTTTTTGTTCTCCCAAAAATACATTTTAATGCGCTGTTAATAGCAATTAAAAACATTATAATGCAAAATTCCAAGTCTTCCAATAAATATTTTAGATTTTTTTAATTCAGAAATATAATTCTTTATATAATTCGGTTAAATTATTGTTTGACATTTTTTTATTTAAATTGAATTACTAGTTTTATGCTTCATATTTCTTTATTTCATAGCTTAAAATGCTTTCAATTAAATATTTTTAATTTTGTTTTAATACTTTTATTAATATTTTTCTATATCTTTGTAACTAATTATGTATCCTTACAATTATCTTATGTTACCATAAATGAAAGATTTATTAATAATACTTATATATATACATATATATATATATATATATATATATATATATATATATATATCATTAAAAAATACTCAACAAAAATTATTGGAAGGTCTGTTTAAAATATTAATTAAAACATTTATAATAAAAGTTCATTAAATAAATTTTGTGCTGATACTTATTAACATAAATTAAGTATACTCGAAATTTATAAGATTCTTTCCTTTATTCTTATGCGAAACATTTAAAATCCTTAAAAACATATATTCTGCTATAAAATATTTCGATGTTTAGTTATTAAATCAATAATCTGATACGATAAATGTAACTAAACAATATTGACTGATTCTTTTTAATTACCTTCATTATGTATTTCAAATTTTAATATTTTTCTAAAACAAGAATTTATTTAATAGGATTAAAAATCGAATAGAGAATTTAAAATTAATTATGAACTATGACTTTAAAATCAATGAAATAAATAAAAATTCTGAAGTACATAATAAACATAATAAGAATAATAAGGAGTATATAATAAGGATACATAAGAAAAATAAGGAAGTACATAAATGAGAAAACATTAGTAAAATTGTAGTTAAAAAATGTAATGTAAATTCAAACTGGCTTAAACATTTCTTATTTAAACCATTTGAAATTCTTTTGCACCACAATTTTTCTCACAATACATTAATATAAACAGCAATAGAAAACAAATAAAAGCAGTAGATAAATATAAAATTTAAAATCAATGACAAGAAAATAAAGGAAACTTAAATAAATTTTTACAAATTTAAAAATTACGAAGAGTTCTCAGTAAATTTTGCATTATGATGCAATTCAAGCATTACATTACAATTTATAAAAAAATCACAAATCAGTCAAAAAACTTAAAAATCTCATAAAACAAACTTATGGATTATACAAGAAATAAATTAAATCTAAATAAATAAATCTAATTACAACTTTTCCCTCCACAAAAATCGATCGCCATTCAACTCTCGATTTGTGGACGCCCCCCTGTCCATCCCCAGTACTCCCCAAGCGTGGCCGGGTGTGAAGGCAGTGGGTGTCAGGTGCCCTACGACAGCATGATGGATGAGGGGGCCTCTTCAATGGGCCCTTCTTCCATCACCCTGAGTCGCTCAACCATGACTGGCCAAAGCACTTCCTCCGACTGTCAAAACATACACTGCCCCCAAATCCCTAAGAATTTTTTTCCCTCTCACTCTCCAGCCTATTTATTTATTTTTTCCTTCTTTACCCCTATCCTGGGCATTCTCACTCAGTGCCAACTATCTCATCCTGCGAAGCTGTGAAAGGATGGGCCTGGGCAAAAGGGAAAAAAATATGAGGCAGGCCCATCACATGGAGGCTCTGGATTATCGTAGGTTTTCACTCGCACATGAGCCATCCCTGCCCAGTTTCCCACTGGTCATCTTTACTTTCAAACTCACTTCGGTCAGTTGAGAGGAATATTTTGGGCATAAGCGGACAGTTCGTTTGTTCTAGAATGGCTCCGAGGACCCTCTCTGTAAGGATTGGAGAAATGGCCAGTTTGAATAAGTGGGATTTTGTGAATATCCAGTCAATCTCCTTAAACTTAGTTTTGATTATCAAAACAAAACTGTTTGAGGAATATTTTATTGCATTATTACAGAATTACTATCTTCATTGAACTGTAAATTTTGCTTTTTGTTTATAATCGTAAATGCAGTTTGAGCTCAACGTTAAATATTTTAGTCTAATAATACTTAAAATTAATCAGGAGTGTTAACCTGTTAAAAATTCCTACAAAACAAAAATTTTAGATCAAATAAGTAGTTTTACATCACCATTGGGAATTATATTCGCATTCATGCAATCATTTTATGTGTTCTCATATAATCATTTTATCCATTAAATACTTTTTATCCCTGTTATTTATTTTTCCTATCTTCTTTATACTGTCCTTTGCATTCTTAGTGTCAATCATTTTAGATGTGAAAAGAAGGAAAAATCAATCGCTACGCATGAAGATTCTGGATTATAATATGTTTTCAATCGTACATGTCTTCTCTTTTATAAAATGTCCTTTCAATCATCTTTATTTTGAAACTCATTTTGATCAAATGAAGGTCTATTTTAGGCATAAGCAAACAGATAGAGAGGACAGTGTCAAATTTGAAGGGTATATGAGGATTGTTGTTTTCATGTATCCAATTTGAACAAGCGAGATTTTATAAACTTGAATCGAACAGTGTTTCGATTGATCAAATCTATATTTTTATTAATTTATGTTTTTATAATTGAATAATTTATGTTTTTAATAATTTAATATGTTAGTTGTTATGTTTTTGTTTTCTTTGTTATTCCAATAATTTAAAAATTTACTAACAGCTGATATTTAAAATTTTCATTCAGGTACAGAATAATTAATATTTTTAAAGATTTGGCAAAAAATTTTAAAGACAGATTTTTTAAAAAAAATTATTAAATATTTTCTTTCTGAAGTGTTATCCTTCACCTGTAATTATTTTGCACATTTAGATAATATTTCCTCTTTTATCTAAATTATCACTCACACGTGGCCATTCTCCTTCTTGTTGCTCAGTTCAGCTTATCATTGTTCATTTTTGGTTGACGATTCACGTTGGTCAATTAAAGGAATATTTTGGTAGATGTGTACAGCTAAAGAAGAGAATGCATTCGTAAGAAACTCTACTTTTGGGTCAGTGAAGGTTTACATAGTTGCTCTTTTAAAAATATCTCCTTAAATAGTTTCTTGTTCGATGGTATCTAACTATTCATCTGTGTCATTCCATAATAAGCATCATTATGTAGGCATTGAAATTTATGTAAATATGATCGGATATATGTGCAATAAATTCAAAGCTCAATGGCTTATGTTAATAAAGTTAGATAATAAATTTTATGTTCATTATTTATTGAAAATTTTACTCTACAAAAAAATATGGTATTGTTAAAAAATATTGACAAGTGTTAGTTGTTTTTAATTTATTTAATCAGAAACTTACTCATCCAACTAAAAACCAATACAAATTATTGGAAATCTGTAAAAAAAAAAAAAGTCATTCGTAAATATGTTTAAAAGAATATCATTCATGGAGATTTATGACACAATCAATTGTCGTGTTTTTAATAGATTTTTCCACAATTAAATATATTCGCTAATTTATTTTTTGCATTAAAATACGAAACAGCGAATGTATTTTGAATCAAGAAACGATTTTATAAAGGTCTGCATTTTAATTTAAAGGGTTAAAAATTCTATAACCTAATAAAAAAATTTGTTATAATTTTTAATTTAAAAATAAATTTTGCAATCACATGACAACTTAAACGCTTTTTCTGTTATCTTTAATCAGAAAATTATAATTCAAATTGCTTAGTTTAATTTAAACGGTAACAATTTTGAAATTTAAAATTGACGACTCAATAAATTGTATTTACCTTTTAAAACTTAAATATGAATAAAAAATTTATGATAAAGCTAATTTAATTTATGATTAAAATGTACCTGTATCGATTCATGAAAAATATATAACCTTTGATGAATCAAACTCATATTTAAGTAAACTATTTTTTTTTTTTTTATAATTATGTCATATAGAAAAATTATATAACACAGATTTTTGTGTTATATAATTATGTATAAAAATAATACATTTAATATAACACTGGTTTTTGTGAATAATCTTTCTTTCTTTTTATATAAAATTTTTACACTGCTGTGTGAAAAAATTCAATATACATGGAAAATTCAAAATTCACTGTTAAGTCCCTAAATACTGACTAAATGAATTTGTAGAATTTCTTAATACTATTATGTAATTTTATATTATATGTTATTTAGAGTAACACGTTTTTATAGCCTTCATTCTTACGTTTTTCAAAATAAATTTCAAAATGTGATAAATGCTCATTTATTTTCTCTTTTAAAGAAGGTGCTGTAAATGTTTTTACAGTGCCGAAACACAGGCATGAAGGATAAGTGTGCAATTGCAAATAATAAAAAACTTTGAATATGAATCTGCTTTCAGAGATCTATTTAAACAAATCCTTTTTAAATTTTTAGTGCTAGTCTTAGTTTTTAACACATTCTGAACATTACGTAGATCTCGGTTTAAATCAGTCTGCCTACGACATTTGGGAAAATTTTTTCTTGATGAAAATTATCGCATTTACTGTTCATACCAGAGATGGCCATGCGACAAAGTAAATATCAAATCAAGCTGAGTGTTTGTTTCTGTTTTTCATTTAAAATCTTTTTTCAATTTTGAATATCGACATAAAGGTTTCAGCTGCTGAAATTTTTAGATTAAAATTTTTTATCATTATGGGGTTTCAGAGAAATTTGCCCTGGTCCCTCATTTCTTATCAGTTTCACCTAGATATAGACAGAAAAATAAACAAACTGCTGTTTGTTATTTTTTCTGATATTTTACTGATGCTTTATCGTGCATATTACACGAATTTATTTTGTTGCTTTCAACACGAAGCTAACAATTCTTGCCATTCAAATGACAAATTTACGACGTGCACGATCTTTGACGAACTTGTTTATGCGAGAGAAAAGTCATGCAGTCAAAATGTCAGTCAATCTGAATAAAAAGAAAAAGAAAAAAAAAAAGAACAATGTCATCTTACGAAGAGGATGACAGAAAGCTTCATACAATTGAGCTACGGAGGATAAAAGGTGAATGACCGCACAGTGATGAAATTATTTAAGCATTATTTAAGTGTTTATGATAGTTTGCTTAAAGTTGAAGGCAACGAAACAAACCCGTTCTGGTAAGACCTTAAGAGACACATCATCAAAAAAAGACAGTTTTCAATGTAGGAAGCATTCAACTATGTAAACCTTGAATAGGTTGACGAGGTTGCAAACTGCAGTTGTTTTAATTATAAATACATTTTTTTCTTCATTTAAATCAGATACAACTTAAAATTTTTATAAAGTAAACAGATTTTGTTTAAAACATCTCATGTCTCTCTGCCAGTAGACAGATGGCTTTGGTCCGGTATGGGGCTATTGCGCCAATAAAGAAGAAGAAATAGATTATGTATGGACATGAAAGGCTTTTAATCATATAAATAAATAATTAAGTAAAGAATTTTGTGATGATTTTTTTTTTTAATTAACATGTATAATAACGTCCTATTTACAAGGTTATTGAAAAAAATTTAACTTTTGGTTACATTTTAAAGAAAAAATACATTTAATTCTAGATAAATTTCTCTAGTAGTCATTTAATTCTAGATTAATTTCTCTAATAATTATTTAGTTCTAGATTAATTTCTCTAATAATCATTTAATTCTATATTGATTTCTTTAATAACCATTTTATATCGAAATAATGTGTAAATCAATTTGATCATTGCATCATTTTGTGTAGTTTCTTTTTTGAATGATCACCTTGGATCATAGATTTGTATACGCCCCCTATAAAATGAAAAAGATGGTCTTCAATCGAGGTCAGTGCAGTCACCTGATTTACCTGATGACGGCCTGGGACCACCAGAAGATTGCTGTGTCCCTCAAGCCCCGTGCAAAAACCCTGGAAGCAATTTCTTATGTTAACGAGCCAAGAGACGCGGAAGATGCCCAACAGATGGAGCCCCAGAATCGAGGAGTTGGGAGGGGGGGGGGGAGAGTTATGAAAGGGGGGGGCTAGATGACTGGGCACTCATATGCAATAAAGTCCGGGGGTAAGAAAATCTCCAGAAGAAAACTTCCACTGACTCTTGGTCGGCCGCTTCCTGGGATAAGTCCAGAGAAGCATTCTCTGAGTTTTACAACCACAGCGCAGGGCTCCGCAATAAATTTATGGTATTTTATTTTTGCCAGGAAAGGAAGCCCCAGGAAGATGGTGGGTGCAGGGCTTCCCTTCCGAACGGGGATAAAGATGAACCACCCTTTCTGAATCGTATTACTGATCTCCTAGCAAACACTTTGTATTTTGAACCGATCGGGGAACAAAAAAGTTGTCCAAATATTTCCAGATCAGCAGATTATTTTAATAATTTTGAAATCAATAAACCAGTATATAATTTTAATTTTCCATACTAATGCTTTAATAACATTTTTTTTCTTTCAAACATTATTTCCATATAAAAATATCCCAAAATCTCTCTTAAAGCAAATGTTGAAAAGTAATTACAGCTTTAAGATAATATTTTTTACTACCAATAATGAAATTTAATTTTTAATTTTATTTCATTTATTTATTTTAATTTTTTATATATTTGTGCATGAGATACCTCCAATATGCTTCATTAGAAAACATGTATCACTATCTGAAAAACATTCTTTACAACAAATGAACTATGTCGAAATAAAACAACTTAACTAAAGATTTCATTTATTTAGTTTCCATATTATAAGTTAGATTATTTAATTTTTTTTTTTGAGTAATTAATAGCATTATTTTAAAAATTAAAAATATCTTAACTATAGAAAAATTATTAATAATTAAATAGCTTATATTTAATAATAAATTATTGTCATATTTATTTTATTATTAATATGTTCCAACTATTTAATTTATTACTAATTCATTTTTAACCTTTTTACCCATTTAAAAAGTCAAAAATTCAATGATTTACGTATCTGCTAGTTTTTTGTCGTTCTCTAATCTCTTTTATTTTTAGTGATGTAAAGAAAATATAAAATTGGATTTTAAATCATAAACTCATGAACAAATAAATGATTATGTTATATTTCTTGCTAGAATTTTGTTTTATTTATTTTTAACAATAACATTTGTAATTATTTGCATTTTTTTTTTGCATTTGTAATAATAGCAAAGTTTGCATTTTTATTTTTCAATTTTAATAATGCACGCTTTTTATTCGTAAATTTTATTATTTTGTCTGCATGTGATTTCGCATTCAATTCGCCATGTGAATTAAAAAACATATTTATATTTTATATATTTTTTTTTGTTAACACCGTGATGTCTTCTTTTTAAATCAAAGAGATTATAATATTATTAATAAAAAAAATATGTTTTCTAAATAATTAAAGTAATCTTTTAAGTAATTAAAACAATGTTACTTTAAGCTGTATTTGTATATTCTACATCGTATTACATTTTCAAACTCAAGAAAAATAATTTATTTTGAAATTCAGAGTAGTGATTTTTTTTTTGTAATTAAGTAATTCTCTGAAATTTATTATTGCATCAACATTTTTAATTATGGATAATGAGTTTTGTATAAAACGTTGTACGGTGATGAAATCTACAGAATTTTTGTTGTTTTCTTAAAAGGAAAGATTTTCCGATAATATATGTTACTAAAGAATATTACTGTATTCAAAATTAGAGAAACTAAGTTTTTTTTCATAAATAAAAGTTCCGTTTTTCAAAAACATTTTAAATGCAATTGTTAATTCCAGATTTATTTTCATTTTAATTCTCTAATAATGTTGTATTGCATAAAATATTAAATTTAAAAATTAAATAATTTATAATTAACAATTCGTTATTAAAGTATACAAAAATGACTATTATTATGTTAAATAGTAATTTGTATTATATAAAATGTTAAATTTAAAAATTAATTAATTTATAATTAACAATTTCTTAATAAAATATACAACTATTTTGTTTATATAGAACTACTATTTTGTGAAATAGTAACGTTATATTACATAAAATATTAAATTTAAAAATTAAATAGTTTATAATTAAAAATTCATTGATAAAATATACAACGACTACTATTATGTTAAATAGTAAGGCTGTATTACATAAATTATTAAAATAAATAATTTATAATTAACAATTTTTAATAAAATATATAGCAAGAACGACTATTATGTTAAATAATAATGCTGTATTACATAAAAATATTAAATTAAATAATTTTAATTAACAATTCCTTAATAAAATATACAACAAGGACTATTTATTATGTTGAAAATGTAAGGCCAATAAAATTGTAATTGGAGTATAGATATCGTATTATACAAAGCAAACATTTTTCAGTATAAATTCACTGTATAAATTTACATATATATTGTCTTATGGAATAGTTTTACATGAATTCAGTGGTAAAAGAATATATATTTATTTATTAATTCATTGTACAATTCAAATGCATGTTCTATGTAATCCAACATCCTCGTATGTGTCATTTAACTTCCGATTTTCATTTTAAAATAAATTACTTTTTAAAAAAACTTCCTTTTTATCGAAATTAATTCTATCTTCATTTAAAAAAATTTATTCTATCTACATCTAATTCTATCTCCAATTACATGATTTCAATGATAAAAAGAATATATATTTATTTAGTACCCCATCGCAAAATTCAAGTGCATGTTCTATCTAATCCATCATCCTCGTATGTGTTATTTAATTTTTCATTTCTCATATTGAAATAAATTACTTTAAAAAAAAAAAAAAACTTCCTTTTTATCAGAAATTAATTCTATCTCCAATTAATATGAAAAATTAATTCTATCTCCAATTTCATGATTTCAATAATAAAAGAATATATATTTATTTAGTACCCAACTGCATGGTTCAATTGATTGTTCTGTGTAATCCATCATCCTGTATGCGTCATTTAACTTCCCATTTCTCATACTGAAATAAATTCCTTTTTTTAAAAACTAAACTTCTATTTTATCGAAATTAATTCTATCTCCAATAAATGTAATTGTAGGCCCCGGTCTAATTAGCCCAAAGTGTGCACGAAAAGACCGTAAAGCGACAAACCAAACCAAACCAATAAATTTAGTTGTAAAATATAAATAAATATACAAGAAAAAGATTTTTAATATTCAATATTTAAATTTTTTTTTAATATTCATTCTTGCATGATTAATTTCATAACACAGTGTCGGGTATTTTATATATTTAAAAATCTTACATACTCTATTATCTTTAATTAACTCATGATCCAATACATTTCACAATCTTCTCGTGTATCACTTAATTTGCCCATTTCTCATGTCCAAAAACAGCTACAGTTTTTTTTTTACGCCACTTTTTACCCAGATTAATTCAATCACGATAACTCAAATCCCTACTCCCACAATCCCTTTACCCCCAACCTCTCTAACAAACGATCCACGCTCAACCTCCAAAAAGCCACCTACATACCATACCACTATCATCTACACCTAGTTCGCACCTGTTATTCTAGTATTTTATTTTTTAAAGATTTGCACACACACATACAGAGGTGCCTTTATTTTTTTTCCTCCCCACCCCATCCGACCCCAAAACCCCCCAACAATAAACTAGGGGAGGGTAAATGAGCTCGTTTAACTGTCATCAATTAAACGAGTGGTTTCGTCTTCACTTTTATGGAGGGGGTGGGGGACATCAAAACATGAGGAGGGGTCGGTGAGAAATACCCGTATGCTTTAAAGAGCCTGACGATATTAACGTCTGTGACCTCTCCCTAACCCTTCCCTCTCTACCCCTAGTGTTCATTAACAGCCACAGAAGGCACGACCACTTGTTTTCCTCTCGTCTTTCCACCCCCATTTTTGGATTCCAGAACACCCCCCTCGTCCACCCCTCCACCCCGGCCTTCTTCTCGACGTCAACTGCGACCGCCTCAGATGACAGGAAGCGAAGGAAGGAAGCTTCCACCCCCTACAGCACCCCACTCCCTACGCCACCAGGGTGGCTTGATTAGCGAAGGCTCTAGGATAGACAGAAAGGTAGAGGTTCATTTGGTGGGCGAGTGGTGCAAGTCTGTTTAAGGATCTTTTGGGGGTTTAATTTTTCAAAGGGGTGAGGGGGAGAAAAAGTTTGGTTTGGGGAAATAATTGCCTGATTATTATGACTTTGGAATGAATAAAGGGGGAATTTTTATAATCGGTGTGTGTATGTTATTGTTTTTGGAACGTACCGATGGATATTTATTTTTATTTTTATTCTGGAAGCTTATAAGTATTAATCTTAAGCAAGTGTTCGTATTAATTTTTGAATCATTAATCTTTGAGTAAAGTAGTTTTTTTGTCACAAATCTGTGAGGGTCATTTTAATTCGTTGTAATATTTTTATTCATTCCCTCAAAACTTATTTGTAATTTGTATTCAAGTTAGAGGAAACATTTTTTTTTTTTCTTTTTAAAATGAAATAAGTTTCAAACTTCCAAAATAAATTTTGATAATTATACTTATAATTAATTCAATAATAAAAATAATTATCTGCATAATAAAAGTTGTTTATTTCAAAAGAGATAAGGCATGGCATAGCGAAAGATATTATAAATATGAATGGGGTGAATATTATAAGTAATGAAATACTCAAAACATGTTGAATGGCATTTTAGTAAAAGTTAAAAAATTAAAATTAATAAAAAAAATTTAATTCAAATTAATTTTTTTGTATATAAATACTTTTTTTTATATTATATTTTTAATATATTAATTTTTTATATTTAATTAATTATTTGTATATTTAATTAATTATTTGTATATTTAATTATTATTTAATTTAATTAATATTTTATATTTTTAGTATATAAAATTTTTAACTATTGCATGTTTCCTTAATTATTTACAATGCACTATTATTAATATTTTTAACCTTCTAACGGTACAATTTTCAGAATATTTTAAAAATTTCAAATTTAAAAATATTTGAAATAATTTCAGAATTAATTTTAAAATTAAACGAAAATTGTACTAAAATTGTAATAACATACGTATGAATCCTTATTAACGTTTGTATCCTTATTTATATATAATTTAATATTTGCGTTATAAACTATAATTAATTCACCAACTTTACAATAACTTAACTTCATCGTTTTAAATAAAAAATAATTACAAAAATTTGCTTTCATTTAAATTAAGTTCTCATTCAGCCTCAAGATTTTTTATTTTATTGCTCCTACAAATTCATTCTATGTTTAAAAAAATCTGAAAATGAAATGTGCTATAACATTTAAAGCAATAATAATTTTCTATTTCACTTCCAAAATACTCAAAGATTGTAAAAGATTAGATATGCAAAAACATGTTTATCATTAAAAGGCTAAGAGAGATTGTTGAATTTAAGCCATTCTGATGCATCTCTTCAAAATATAGACAAATAACCCTTCAGCGAAACCTTTGATTTTTAAAATTAATAACTCGACAAAAATGTAAATATCCCCCTCTCCTTAAACTCATTCCATTTCTCCACCTAACATCACGAGTCAGATGATGGCCCCTTGATTGCATTCCAACCGCAGAAAAAAGCGCCGTGGCGCCATGCCGCGTCATCTGCATATGTCAATTGCCGCTGGCCTTTTAGCCGAAAAAGACCCTTCTGGTTTCGTTCTGCTCCGGCGGTCCCCCCATGTTCTTATGCCGAATGAGCCCCGCTAATGGCCCCTCGCCCCCCTTTTCGAACAAGATCCCCAGGATTTCTACCCTCCCTCCCCCTATCCCTTCAGGAAGCATCTTTTCGTCACCATAGCAGACTCTTGGTGCAATGGTTCCTTTATCCGCCACCATCTATCTTCCTGATTGGACATTAATCTGCCACCAGAGTTTGGGCTGCAAGAAGGTCTCACCATCGCGTTTGGCGCAAAAATCCTTCAGAGAAAGAGATGGTAGGGGAAAAAAAAAAAAAAAAAAAAAGGTAAAAAAAAATGTAGCCAAACTGTTTGAAAAATAAAAGGAAAGGGTTGTGAGGGAATAGCACATGCGCCGTTGTCGAGGGAAGAGAGGGAAGACGTGACTTTCCGTTAATTTTACGTCGGGTAAAATTTTTCCTCTGGGCTTGTGTCGTGCATATTGCGAAAGGGAACTGATTAGAGCGGCAAGGGGATCAATACAGAGCGCTTCGCCCCTTCAAACATACAACAAGGATTTGTTAGTCTCGATTCCCGGAATTTTAGTGGATTTCTTCTTTTATGTCCCACTGCTTTCCTCTTGAGAGGATTTTTCCCTCAAGACTTCGTAATTTTTTCCCCATTTTCACACCTTTTACCAAATGACTAATTTGAATTTTCATGTTAGAAAAAAAGTAGATTGCTCTTGATAAGACGCTTTTATTTGAGTACTTCACATTTCATATATTTTTTTTTTCCCTAAACGAATGCCGAGTAAGCATTATTTCATCACAAGTATATATATATATATATATATATATATATATGTATTACTTATTATAATTATTTAATATAAAATAGAAATACATATAGGTATTTTATATTAAATAAAATATAATAATAATAATAATAATAATATTTAAGATATTTGACTAATAACCGATTACCAGATTTTTAATTTCTGTACAGGTATAAATATTAATTAATCATAAAAATTTTTATTTTAGCTAAAGCAATTTTAATTTTCCTATAGTTTAATAAATTCAGCTTTTTAATTTAGTAATTTGTCTTAGTTTCATAATAGTTCTACAGTTTTGTGACAAGTATAACAAATGACTGATTTTAATTTCATTTTATGTTATAAAAATATTAAGTCGATCGCGATATTCATATATATATATATAGAGAGAGAGAGAGAGAGAGAGAGAAATATAGGTATTTTATATTTTAATAATAATAATAATAATTAAACATTTGACTAGTAACCAATTGATAGATTTTTAATTTTATCTATTTCTGTACGGGTATAATTATTAATTAATCATAAAAAATGTTCATTTTAGCTAAATCAGTTTTGATTTTTCTGTAGTTTAGTAATTTTAACTTTTTAAGTTTCATAATTCTTCTTATAATTTTACTGTGTTTTTCACAATTATAACAAATAACTAATTTTAATTTCATTTTATAATATAAAAATATTAAGTTGATCGCCTTAATTGAAATCTTATATGAGTATTTCGTGTTTGTCATTTCAATGATTTTTAAATTTTATTCAGAAGTTAGATAATAGAAAACGGTTATTTACAGCAAACGTAGAAATATATTGTCTTTTAAAATTGTAAACAAATACTATATATTGCGAGAATTGTAATATCAGTTACAGTTGTCATAACAATCTAAAATTAATTTATGAGTTTCTTAAATCAATTCAATTCTATTTACAACTGATGACTGATTCCGACTGATTTTTTTTTCTGATTTAAGTAAATACTAACCTATTCACACATTTTATTTATAATTTTTCAACAATGCGCTAATCTATAGAAAGTATTGAAATTGTATATTTTATTCTTAGTACATGAATCAGCGTTTAGCATAATCGTACGTTCTTTAATGAGATTACTAAAATTACATTTGTTTGAATTTTTTTTTTTTTGTTACTGAATTTATATTCCTGAAATTATTTCACATTTTTAAATAAAAAGTTTCAAATCATTTCCAGTTATATCATTTCCATGATTCAATAAACAAAAAAAAAAAGTTTTATTCCCTGTCTTATCGAAAATATTTCATAATAATAATAATTAATTATAAATCATATATTTATCTTGAAATAAATCTAAAATAATAACAATCTTTACTCAATGGATATTAAAAATTTATTTTCAAATTCCTAAATACGTAATGGTAAATTTAAACCTTATTTTCTTTTCATGACAATATATTTATGTTTAGTTATTCTTAATCATTGGACAATAATATTTCTAAGTAAATTTCTAAAAGTGGTAACATTTCGGACACATTGATTCATGTGCCAAAACTGTTTTTTTAAATCTGCCTTTAATATCCTAAAGACTCTTCATAATTTTTTTCCGTTCTACTAATACAAAAATCAAATATCGATTTTAATCACTTGGTTAACATGTTTTTACTGTACACCTATGCACAGCGAGTTCCATTTATGTATACCACAAACGTTTCATCAACGGAAGATGGCATTTGCCTTCTAGGAGACTCCCCCTCCCTCGCATAAAGAACAAATCTCTCCCCAGGAAGGACAAATTTTCTCCCATTGCTTGACGAAAATCAGTAAAACTTCACCTAGTCAACTTTATAGTTGATGCGAAAGCATATACAAGCTATCACAATCAGCACTTGTATCTCCTCTTTCCTAACAGCAATGACTGCAACGACCGCTGCTGTCAGCAGATTCAAATTTAAGCCCTCTTTCATGCTACCTGCGCTGGAGTCTGCGTAAAATTAACCGCATTAAAAAAATATTATAATAAAATATATTTAATAATACACACATTAAAAAAAAATTGTAATAATAATTTAAATATAATTGTTAAATATAAATTGTTGCTGTTGACCAATCCTCAGTGTCCATCATTTGGGGACGAACCTACACCACATGAGTAGTCTATTCAAAGAAATCTATTACTCATGGAGGGTGAGAAATCTATTACTGATGGACGTAGTCTACTCATGGGAGGAGGGAAGGGGGGGCAGCTTCTGTTGTGATGGAGCACCCGTAGGTAAAAGTCCGACTTGGCTTCGTTGAAATATATAGTGAATCTATATTGAAATATAAGTATTTATATAAAATTGGAAAATATATAAATAATTTACAGAATGGTGTTGAATGCATTCATATTTTGCATTTTTTAATATGTGCATTATTGTACTAACAGTATTCCCTATAATGGTATCCAAAGGTACTTTTACAAAATAATCTGAAAATTTTACAAAATGTCGTGAATATGTGAAAAAATCACTACTGAAAACTAACATTCCCAAAGACGTTATTGAAGTTTGTTCATAAGAAAAGAAGAATTAATTCAAAGAAGCTTATTAACAACATTTAAAAAGATTCCATATCGGAGCTGAACACTGCTGAAATCTAGAAATGTTTAAATAAATAATGCATGTAGAAAAATTTTTATGCGAAGGAGCATTTCGAGAATTTTATACAAATTTTTAGATTAAAATTTAATTTTCCCCATTTTTTTTTCTGTAACCCCGCTAAAATAAAATCTAAGATACATTTCTGTAATCCCAATGTAACAAAACTCACACTACAGTATTCTCTGATATGACAATATATCCATAAAACACGAATTACAGTAACAGTGAAAAAGCCTTATAAAAATACTAGCAATGTGTCATGTATTTTGTATTTTCGTTCTTTTAAAATTTTTGTTTTCTTTTATTATCAACAAAACTTTTTTTAGAAAACTTCGTACTGATTTTGATTATTAATATTTCTGAAATCTCGACTTTTATTTTCTAATTCTTTTAATAGACCTCAGTTTTCATTACTGCATAGAAACATTTTGAATAAATAATACACGTAGAAAAATAACGATACACGAGAATTTCATAAAAATTTTAGTTTAAATTTTAATTTTCCCCCCATTTTTTTCCTTGTCACCCAGCTAAAATAAAATATAAGTATAAATTCTGTAATCCCAATGTAACAAAACTCACACTTTTTTTTTATCTACTGTTACTACATATCCTTAAAACACGAATTACAGTAACAGTGAAAGGCCTATAAAATGATGGTAATGTGCAAAGTGTAATGACAAAATATTCGATAAATTTTTACTAAATATTTGGTAATACTTCTGTGTACAGATTCATCCGCCGGCAATATTTAAATTCCGTCCTTGATCATTATTGCCTTCTTTGAATATAAAATGAGAACCTTTTAAGTATTTCAAAATTTTCAAATGGTGTTTTTTGTGTTTCATGTTTAAACAAACAAAAAATATCTGTGAAGATTTTGTCAGCTACAAGAATTCAAAACACTCCAAGGTCGAAGTGATTTTGTAATTAAATTGAAAGAATCGATTCTTAAAAAGCACTTATTCTTTAAACCAGGGGTGGCCAACCCAAATGATCTTGCGGGCCACTTTGAAAATGCATCCTAACTTCGCGGGCCGCATATAAAATTATATATCCCTATATTAGATTTAGACCCACTATAGACAATTTTTTGGAGTGAAAAAATTGAAACATAATGAGTTATTTTTGTGTTTACTTACATATAAACATAGATAATATAATAATAATGATACTAAACGCACATTGTAAAGAAATAAGTAACACAAAAATGACACATAAAAATATATAAATATAAATGAAATCATTAAAAAATATTTATTTCGCTAGTGCGATATTTGTTTGCGCAAGAATATTATTTTAAAATCAATGCTAATTTTTTTCTCCTAATTTCGACAGTTAATTTTTTAATATATGGATGCACAAATAATGTATCTCTTGAATACATTGATTTTCACTACTTTTACCATTACAAAATAAATATATTTTGTAAAAGTGTGATAAATCTGGGGGCCGCAAAAATATTAAGGCTGGCCGCGGGTTGGCCACCCCTGGTGTAAAGTATTGCTCTCTTTTAATGTGTTTTCAATTCCCTCTATTAGCTCTCTTTATATATATCTTGTTCAAATTTTCAATTTTAGAATACTTTTTTACATCCATCAGTTCAAATACAAGTTTTTGAACTCATTTGACACTTGATGTTAATACAGTTTTTTCAAATATTAATTCAGTAATGAAATTTAATTAATTAATTTTAGTTTTTAGATTTAAGTTGCATATATCTACCAATAGATGGCGCCAGATAGACTTAAAAAATGAATGCAAATTATTTATAATGGACTTTCTGCAATATAGTGAAAAATTTCTTTAAAAAAAAAAAATTATATTACTTATTTTTTCTTTTATCGCAAACAAAACTCTGGTAAACTTCATACTGATTTTGATTATTAACATTTTGATGATTTTAATGGACTTCAGATTTCATTGATGTTTTTCATTCTTGTACTGATCTTGCTGGATGTCTTAAGTGCAGAATATTTCTTCATTTGTTTACAGTATCATCAATTAAACTGTGCCTCTCTGGAACTATTTATGTCATAAATCATATGTTTTGTCTCAAATCAGTGCTTCTAAAAGAAAAACCTATTCTCGAACTTGAATTAATATTAGTCTGGTCACTTGTAACTGACAGACTTTCAATGAGTTACCACTGGCATGTAATTATTTCTACTATCTGTTTATTGATTTGCAGCATCGCCCTACGATAATTACTAGACAAATTGACAAGCTTCTAAGATGTATGGCCCTTAATTATTCTGGTAGTAACTTCGAAAACTGGACAATCAGCCCACTTTGAATTCAGTAAGTTATACTTTTGATTGTAGATTACATGGTAGTCTATTTTAAACATATTAATTATAACAATGGCAATCAATTTTAGATTAGTCATAATATGACAGACGAGTTTTTAAAAAAAAACAATTTTTATTTTGAAATGATGCCAATATGTCCTATTTTAAGCAGTTTTTTGTTTATCTTTCAGTTGTGAAATTTGATTTCAGTTATTTATAAAAATCTATGTTATTGAAAAGTTAATTATGTTTTTGAATATAATTTATATCCAATTTATTATATCTAATATGCACCAGTAAAGTGTTTGAAAAATTCGGATAAAAAAAAAAATTAAAACTAACTAATGTCATAACATTAGAGTAGCATTTAAAAATAAAATAATGTCCAACAAATATATTTATAAACTCATCTATTGTTAATGCATTGTTTTTAAAATCATTCTGAATCAAAATATTTTTCTAATCAGTCTTATACATACAAAAATTTAAATTATTAAAAAATAAAAATTTAAGCTAATTTTTTACATCAATTGTGTCAAATTTCTTTATTTATTGTTTGAAAAAATATTTTTTTTGAGCAATAAATAAGATTACAATCGTTATAGTCGTTATAAATCAAGATACAACTGTTTAATCATGAACTATTAAGATACTGAATTCCTGCATTGAAAACTTTAAATTGTATACCTGAAAAACCATTTTTTTTGCTACGCCACCACCATTTAATAATAATTACAACTCTACAAAAAAATTTCAGAATTTATTTAAATTTTTACTGTATCTTTTTAATGATGTTTTATATGCACTCAAATATATCAAAAGTATATCAAAAGGTTTAAAATATATTCATTCAAAGATGAGTTATTTGCATATTTATTGAAAACGTTATTTTCTTTCTTGTATTTTCGCACTATATTTTTCATTTGGCTGCTAAAATAATAACATTCTTTTGTTTTACTGATTGCATGATGGATATATGTTTACATTTATTCAAATAAATATGATATGTTATAGATATTCATTTAGTTAAAAAAAGCACATGTATATAATTTTATTTTTACATGTATATAATATTTTTACATGTATATATTTTAATTTTCATGTTTCTAATATTTTATAAACTTTATCTACAATAGCTTTGAAAACATATCCATAAAACCATATTTAAATATTTTTGCTCTGAGTGTGGTCGGTTACCTTAATCATTGAAAGGAAAATTGAGAAAATTGAAATAGAAAATGGATTTAAATAAGAAATTCAATAAATTAAAACATTTGTTAATTTTCATAAGATTTTATACAAATAGAATTTTTAAAATAAGTAAAAAATATTCAAAAACAATATTGCTTTACAAGAAATTTTCGATGTGGGATACATTCAGTATATTGTAACGTCTCGGCCTATATTAGACCTATAACGGCTTCAAGAAATAGGGCCCCTTTCAGGTTCATGGGAACACTTTAATTTACAAGCACTATATATATATATATACAAATATAGAACTCTCGGTTATTATACAAAGAAATGAAAATTAAAAATATAAATTTGAACACCAGTGCACGATTAAATCACAAGTACAGTTCACTCAAAGGTCTGAGATTTTCAGAGTTCTCGAGTCTACGGTGAATCTCAAAACACGTGGTTAGCGTCAGACCTTCATTATCGCACGGCGTGATACACGAAACCACAAGTGGCTCATTTTGAAAACAGGCGAAAACCCCTACCTGTTCTGTCACTTCAGAGAAAAAGAAAAAGCAACACTCTTTGTCACAGAACTCTCCCTTTCTTCTCCAAAAACCTCCCTTTGAAAAAAATCCATCAAGGGGGGTCAGCTTCCCTCACTTTTCATTGGAGTAGACATTTTCTCAGTTCATGGTCTATCTCCAATCACGATGCAACAGCTCATGATATAGTCCATATTCCATCTGTAATTGTTTCAACCCGTGAAGGTCGCACAAACAATAGCTAATTTTAGAGTCTCATTATAAAGGGCATTGCATATCTTCTATCAGATTTCAATGTCAAGCTGTTCTGATTAGTACAAAACACTAATTGCATGTAATATAACTACCCACAACACTGCTTATCTGGTATCAAATTTAAGTGACGGGTTGTAATTATGTACTAATCAAAGAATATACATTCTCTCTCCTGGTAAAGAAATTCCATAACTCCTGCCGTGAAAAAAGGTTGCAATATCTTTGGCGAAGACACGAACAGTCTTAAAATTATAATTTTAAAACTGAGGCATGATGTATCCAAATAATTTCATTTGTCAATTAAATTAAGAATGGGCGTTTAACTAACAAAAATTGCTAAGAATTTAGTAATTATCATTTATATTTTATTTATTTATTTTTGAAATTTCATCTCTCTCATTTTTCAACTTTTTTACGAAAAAAAAAAAAAATGAAAATAATTCTTCCTTAGGAGAAAGTCATCAGTTTATTAATAACAAAATTATTTATTTTAATAAGAGAAATTAATTTTAATTTTTAGGAATAGCGATTTATCCGTTTGTAATTTTTAATTGAATTCGTAAGTGATATATTATTGATAAGAAATTTCAAGTTTGTGCTCACTGCATCATATTTCCTATATCTAACAAAATTTGAAACAGCGTAGGATGAATAATTTATATTTTATTTATTCATTTTTGAAATTTCATCTCTCTCAATTTTCAATATTATTTGTTTATATTAAATATTAATTATTATTTATATTATTTTTATATTAATTATTTAATTATTTAATATATTTTAATTATTATTTATATAAATTATCATTTATATTATTAATTCATTATTTATATTAATTTATTATATAGATTTGTGATATTTGTTTATATTTACTTCAAGTGATTTGCAACATCTAACCATCCCTAATTTTTCTCCTAAGGAAAGACTAGACATATATTATGAGATGCAAGGAAATATTTTCTTGTGTTTTAAAATTTAAATTCCTTCTGCTCATAATGTTCTTCTTAAAACATGACCTTACGCAAGATTATTATTGCATGTCTGGATTTTACGTTTTGCAATTTTTCATACCTTTGTCTAAAAACTTTGTATTTTTGCGCATTTGTGATAAAATTTTCAATAATAATTGCTTTTCTGTTGTGTCATCATTTATTAAAAGTTGGTTGTTGTAAAATTTAAAAAATATTATTTTATTTTATTCCATGTTTTTCTTTCTTTTTTAATTTAACAAATACATTTGTAAATTAAATTTTTGATCTTTTTTTCTTAATTTTACTGACTAAGCCACTCAAAAGAGCAGAAAAGCAGAATCAAATCTAAAAATTTAGTAGAATTGCTGCATTAGGTGAAGATAATCTAAGTATAATAATTTTATTAACTGAAAAGAATTAAAATTTCGTCTTAAGCTTTTAGTGCTCTGGTAGTTGTTTCATCAATAAAAAAAATAATATAATCTGAAATAAATTATTTGAAAAATAAATTTAAAAATTAATTAAAATTGAAATAAATACATCAAAGAGTAGCCAAATACCTTATTAAAAAATACTAAAATATCAATTTAAGAAATGAAAAATTATTTAAAAATTAAATTAAAATTAAAATTAAATTCTGCCATTAAGATTACGTGAATATAACTTATTAAATTTCCTAAGATATTTTTAGTTCTCATTTTATTTTATTTTATTTCGAATTCTCAATCTGAATATTGTTTATTTCAATTTGAATTTTCCTTTCTTTGTTATTTTTATTTTTAACTTTAATTATTTGTAGTTGTATGCGTTTGTCTTACATAATATTTATATACAATTTCTAACAAATTAATCACATCATTTATTTGTACTAACAAATTAATCTAACAAATTAATCACATCATTTTTGTACTACATTTTTTACATCATCACTACAATTTCTAACAAATTAATCACATCATTTTTTAACTACATTTTTTTCACTACATCATCATTTACAATTTCTAACAAATTAATCACATCATTTTTTGTACTACATTTTTGCACTACATCATCACTACAATTTCTAACAAATTAATCACATCATTTTTTTTTTTGTACACATCATTTTTTTTTACATTTTTGCACTACTACAATTTCTAACAAATTAATCACATCATTTTTTTTTTTTTTGCACTACATCATCACTACATTTTTTTACATCACACAATTTCTAACAAATTAATCACATCATTTTTTGTACCACATTTTCTCACTACTACAATTTCTAACAAATTAATCACATCATTTTTTTTACAATTTCTAACAAATTAATCACATTTTTTGCACCACATCATCACTACAATTTCTAACAAATTAATACATCATTTTTGTACTACATTTTTTCATACATCATCACTACAAATTGCTAACAAATTAATATCATCATTCAATACATTATAATTAATCACATCATCATATCATCGAGACATCATTTTCAACTGTTGATAATTTTGATTTCATAATTAACACTGATAACTATATATATTGAAAAAATTTAAAATGTGTAGTCAAATTATACAAGCATTTATAGAAGAATGTTGATATAGGAACTCAAAGTTTTAAATTCTTAAAAAACATTAAACTTCAACAAATTTTTATAGGAACGATTAAAAGTTAGATTCATTGCATACGTTTGAATAATAAATCGTAATCGTGTAATATTTATTTCATCTTTAGTATTTACACCAGCTTTATGAAGAAAAAAATATATCAGAAATTAACAAAAAAATTTACATTTTATCATATGCATCCATTTTAATATTAGAAATAAGTTATAATGCTTAAAAATAAAATATGTTTTAGCAACAATTGGCTTAAGCACTATATCCTGATATAACAAGCTTTAAGTTTGCTTTCCTGTACACATCATCATAATGTAACGTAAACAGTTTTACAGAAGATCCTAAAATACCTGCAGTAAAGAAATTCATTCTTCCTATTAATAATTTAGCAGGAATAAAAATTATCTTTGATTTAAATAATTAAAATTCTTTAAATTCTTAAATATTGATTTTTGATTTTATATATTTTATTTTATTATTAACACGGATAACTACATGCTTTGAAAAATTTAAATTATGTTGTCAATTATATAAGCATTCATGTTTACTATTTTACACCAGATTTATCAAGAGAAAAATAAATATCAGCAATTAACAGGAAATTTAATCATACATTTTCATTTTAATATTAGAAATAAGTTGTGATTATTAAAAATAAAATATTTTAGCAAAATAGGCTTAAAGGCAAAATAGGCTTATAGGCAAAATAGCTTATATCTTGATATAACAAGCTTTAAGTTTGCTTTCCGTATACATCATCATAATGCAACGTAAGCAGTTTTACAGAAAATCCTGAAATTCTTGCAGAAGAAAAGAAATTCATTCTGCCTATTAATATTTTAGCAGAAATAAAAGTTATGTTTAATCTTAAAATATACTAATTAAAAATGTATTCTTACATCTGTATTCCTGTTCTTTTAATATAAAAATTCGGATAATATTGAAATAATTTTTTGATATCAACTTAAAATGTTTGGCTGCAAAGTTTCAAATTTTCATTTTCTAAAATATCTGATTTCATCTCTTTTAATTTACTAATGGTGAGCTACTTACAAATATTACTTTGTAAACATCCATTAAAGATTTAATTGCAATATTCCTTCCAAATTAGCAATATCTAGGGGATTTTTTAATAGTTTGAAATGAAAAGAATGAATTTTAAGTTTGATTTTTCAAGTATGTTGTTTAAAAGTGATCTTTTAAGATTATCATCAAAAATAAAATGAATAAAAAAATATTTCAAACATAATAGATAGCTTGGAAATTCATTAGTTATTCTTTTTTTTTTTTTTTTTTTTACTTTTTCTACTTTGAAAGTTCCATTTCAAAAAATATTTAAATATATCCATTTTAAGAAAGTAGTTGAGTAACCAATTTACATTATTCTCCAGTTTATTTTGTGTATATTTATTGTATACTTATTTCATATATCACTTTGTAAACATCCATTAAAGATTAACTGCAATATTACTTCTGAATTAGCAACATCTAGTGAAGTTTTGAATAATTTGAAATGATAAAAAAAAAAAAGAATGAATTTTGAGATTGAATTTTTTAAATATGCTGTTTAAAAGAGATCTCTAAGATTATCATCAAAAATAAAATAAATAAAAAAAATATCTCAAAGATGATAAATAGGATGGAAATTAATTAATTATTATTATTGTTATTACTTTTAGTGCTTTGAATATTCTATTTCAGTAAAATTTAAATATGTCCATTTGAGAAAGCAGATGTATAACCGATTTAAGTTGTGGAACAGAAAATATTATATATATATTTCAAATATCACTTTATAAACATCCATTAAAGATTTAATTGAAATATTCCTTCCAAATTATTAGCAGGCATCTAGCGGATTTTTTTGATAGTTTAAAATGAAAAGTATGAATTTGGAGTTTAATTTTTGAAATATGCTGTTTAAAAGTGATCTTTAAGATTATCATCAAAAATAAAATATACAAAAAAAAAAAATGTCTCAAAAAGAGAATAAATAGGATGGAAATTCATTAATTATTATTATTGTTATTATTTTTACTTTATCTGCTTTGAATATTCTATTTCAGGGAAGATTTAAATATATCCATTTTGGGAAAGCAGTTTTGTAACCGATTTACATCGTTCTTCAATATATTTTATACATATTTATTTTATATTTATTTCAAATATCACTTTGTAAACATCCATTAAAGATTTAATTGCAATAATCCTTCTGAAATAGCAACATCTAGTGGACTTTTGATAATTTGAAATGAAAAGAATGAATTTTGTATTTGATTCTTTTTTTAAACCTGCTGTTTAAAAAGGATCTTTAAGATTATTATCAAAAATAAAAAAATGAAAAATATATCAAAGATTATAAATAGATTGGAAATTCATTAACTATTCTTTTTTTAATTTTCTCTTTTGAATGTTCTATTTCAAAAAATGTAAATATATCCATTTTGAAAAAGCAGTTATGTTACCGATCTACATTGTTGCTCAGTTTCTTTCATATATGTTCTAACAGATTTACATTATTGCTCTGTTTATTTCATATATGTTCTAACAGATATACATTGTTGCTCAGTTTATTTCATATGTTTTCTAACAGATTTACATTGTTGCTCAGTTTTTTTATATATGTTCTAACAGATTTATTTATACTAGTTAAAATAGCTTTTCAAAAATCACTACATAATTTTCAAAAATTACAAAGCAATATTCTTTCTTATAATTTTTCTATTTGAAGTTTAATGTTAAAATTAAAACTAATTATTATTTCCTGTACAGGTTTATCTAAAATATTAAATACAAATTATATCTAAAGTTCATTAAATAAAGAATAGAAAGCAAATTTTACAAAATTGAAAATTGAAATATATATTCATAAATAGATTCAGATTCAGCATCAATTAGTTGATTAGAAAGGAAATTAAAATCAAAAATAATCGAACGATATCACACAACTCCCCAACTAAGAAATGATTTGTTTTCGATTTTCTTAACGAACTTATCTATAATAAAAACTTTAAGAAAAATGCAATGCTATTTTCACATAAATCTCATTTCCATAATAAATGGGTTTTAATTTATTTCCAAAATTTCTTTTTTTTTTTTTTTATCTTTCCGAAAAATTGTTAAATTCACTAGGTGACGCCATGTTAATTTACCAACATAATTATATTAGGAAAACAAATAATACAATCTTTTATATTTTGGATGATAAAAGTATTGCTTGAACTTTAATAAGAACGTCTAATTTTTATAACAATAGATTCTACAAAAATAATTAAATTATGAGTTTTATCTACGACACTCGCTGTTGCCAGATTTCGCAACTATCAGCGTTTGCAAGAAAGCAGAGATAACTGCGAAAAGAATATTGAAGCCCAAAATGTGAATTGTGAATAATTTAAAGGCGTCTAGACGCAGTAAACACAATTAAATTTAATAAGCTGCCCTTCCTAGCTCTAGAAGAAGTTTTAACATAATTTGTGCTCATTATATTCCCTTTTCTTCCTATAGTTTCTTAATTCTTTACTACGTTAGATATTGATTATTAGAGTTTATAAAAAAAATTAAAATAAAAAAGATAACTAAGTGAACTAAAAAAATGTCCGACTATAAATTTATCAATTAATTTAATGAATAATCGAATTTTTGTGTAATTTATAATGAATTCAAGGGTTTCTATACATTTAAAAAAAATATTTTTAATTAAGCATTCCTACAACTTCGTTCTACTATACTACGTTGTTTTTTAAAAAATTTTAGCTATTAATATTTTTTAATCATACTTTTGTAGGTTTGATATTTAAATATGCGTGGTAATATCAAAACAACTGCTGCCTTTGTGTTGAGAATTTTAAAAGAAATATTTTCAAAAATAACTATTACTGAAATTATAATTCCTGTTTTTAAAATTTTTACTTTAAATTGCACTCTGATTTAATTCATTCCATTTAAATGAATTTTTTTAAAAATCCGATAAAAATTTTGTTTTAATTTCAGACACTTGAGTGAATTAAAGTCGCTTATTACCATTATTAAAAAAATCTGAATGAAAGCATTTATTCTATTTTTTTCTAAAGGGTTTCAAAAATGTATTTACAAAAACATTTTTGCTGTTTAAGAACAAACTAATTTATATAATTATTGCAATAAAAAAGTGCTAATATATTTTAAACAAAACAGCTTTTTTTTGTATTCTTTAATAAGTCCATTATTTTTTATACTTTAATACTACTGTTTCAACTTTTATCTTCTGCTCGTCTTGGACAAGTAATGAGCTATTGAAACCATGCTTTCTACTACCAACTGGCAAGAGCACCCTCTGTGGCGTTCAAGAAAAATGGTCAGTTGGTATACAGTCTCTCCCGCAGAGAGGAAGTATATTTCGCACATCCTGTGCGTATCCCAGTTTCGGGTTTTCGACTTGATGTGGAATCATTCCACGAATCTTTCATTATATGCCTTTAAATGTGTTATATATTATATGTCTCTAACTATACGTGTGTGGTGTTTGTGCTTCTTTAAATAAAGCTGTGTGTTTACCGACCTGTGCCTCAAATATCTCACTCCCCAAGTACATAATTTTCAAACATAGCGAAATAATATTCTTTCTTATAGTTTTTCTATCTGAAATTTCATATTAATATCAATGATAAAACTGAATTATTATTTCCTGTACAAGTTTATTTAATATATTAAATAGAAAATTATATAAACAGTTTATTAAAATAAATAAAAAGTTCATTAAAATAATTAATTAAAAATTTTACAAACTTTTAAACAGAAAACATATATTCACAATTAGATTCAGATTCAGCATCAATTAGTTGATTAGAAAGGAAAATTAAAATCAAAAATAATCGAACGATTTCACACAACTCCCAAACTAAGATACGATTTGTTTTCGATTTTGTTAACGAGCTTATCTATAATAAGATATAAAAAAAAATTAGCTGTTATTTTCACATAAATCTCACTTCCATAATCAATGGGTTTTAATTTGTTTCCAATTTTTTTTATGTTTTCGAAAAATAATTAAATGTACTAGCTAACTTCATGTTGATTTACCTCCATATCTATAATAGGAAAAACAAATATTACAGTCTTTTATATTCTTTAATCGTAAAACATGATAAAAGTGTTGCTTGAATTTTAATATGAGCGTCTAATTTCTATAACAATAGACTCTACAAAAATAATTAAATTATGAGTTTTATCTACGATACTCGCCTGTTGCCAGATTTCGTAAATATTAGCGTTAAATAACTGCGAAAAGAAAATTGAAGCCAAAAATTTGAATTGTGAATAATTTAAAGGCGTCTAGACGCAGTAAACACAATTAAATTTAATAAGCTGCCCTTCCTAGCCCAAGAAAAAGTTTTAACATAATTTGTGCTCATTATATTCCTTTCTTCCTATACTAGATTAATTCTTTTCTACGTTAGATCTTGATTATTAGAGTTTATAAGGAAAATTAAAATAAAAAAGATTACTGAGCAAAGCTAAAAAAATTATCAGACTATAAATTTATCAATTAATTTAATGAATAATCGAATTTTTGTGTAATTTATAATGAATTCAATGGTTTCTATACATTTAAAAATATTTTTAACTAAGCATTCCTGCAGCTTTATTCTATTATACTACATTTTTTAAAAACATTTAACTGTTAATATTTTTTTAAACATACTTTGTACATTTGATATTTAAATATGTGTGGTTATATCGAGGCAGATTCTATATTTGTGTGGAAGATTTTAAAAGAAATCTTTTCAAAAATTACTATTACTGAATTTTTTTAAAAATTTTATATTAAATTTAACTCTGATTTAATTAATTTTATTTAATTAAAATTTTTAAAAATTCAACGTACATTTTATTTCCAGACGCTTGAATAGATAGCGTCGCTTATTAGCATTATTAAAAAATCTGAATGACATTATTAAATTCTATATTTTCTAAAAGGGTTTCAAAAATGTATTTATAAAAAATTTTGCTGTTTAAGCACAAACCAATTTATATAATTAATGCAACAAAAAAATGGCTAATATATTTTAAACAAAACAGTTTATTTTTTATTCGTTAAAAAGCCCACTGCAAAAGTTTCAACTTTTATCTTCTGTTCGTCATGTTCAATTAATGAGCTATTGTAACCATGCTTTCTGCTACCCACAGGTAAGAGTGCGCTCTTTGGAATTCACGAAAAATGGTCAGTTGGTATACAGACTCTCAAGCGGAGAGGGATTATATTTCACGCTTCCTGCGCATATCCGAATTTCGGGTTTTCGACTTGAAATAGAATCATTCCACGAATCTTTAATTATATGACTTTAAATGTGTTAAATACTATGTGTCTCTGATTGTATGTGGTGTAGTGTTTAGGAGTGTGTAAATAAAGCTCTAAGTTAATCAACCTTGCTTCAAGTATCTCAATAATCAAGATATTATAGATATTATTTATTATTTTCATAATTTTCAAAATTCGCAAAGTAATATTCTTTCTTACAGTGTTTCTATCGGAAATTTATGTTAAAACCAATGATCAAACTGAATTGTTATTTCCGCACAAGTTTATTTAATATATTAAATAGAAAATTACCCAAAAAGTTCATTAAAATAAATATAAAATTCATTAAAATTATAAATATAAAATTAAATTTTTTTAACTAACTTATATATAATAAAAATGAAAAATAAACAATTCGTTGTTATTTTCACATAAATCTCATTTTCATAATAAATGGCTTTTAATTTAATTCCAAAATTTCTTCTCTTTTAATTTTTCGAAATATATTTAATTTATTAGCTGACGCCATGTTGATTTACCTCCATACTTACACCAGGAAACAAATATTACAGTCTTTTAAATTTTGCATGATAAAAGTATTGCTTGAACTTTAATAAGAACCTCTAATTTTTATAACAATAGATTCTACAAAAATAATTAAATTATGAGTTTTTATCTACAATACTCGCTGTTGCCAGATTTCGAAAATATCAGCGGTTCCAACAAAGCAGAGATAACTGCGAAAAAGAAAATTGAAGCCAAAAATGTGAATTGTGAATAATTTAAAGGCGGCTAGACGCTGTAAACACAATTAAATTTAATAAGCTGCCCTTCCTAGTTCAAGAAAAGTTTTAGCATAATTTGTGCTCTTTATATTCCCTTTTTTTTCTTATACTTTTTAATTCTTTACTACGTTAGAACTTGATTATTAGTGTTTATAATTAAAATAAAAATAAAAATGACAACTGAAAGAAGCTAAAAAAATATCAGACTATAAATTTATCAATTAATTTAATGAATAATCGAATTTTGTGTAATTTATAATGAATTCAATGGTTTCTATGCAGTTAAAAAATATTTTTAATTAAGCATTCCTGCAGCTTCATTCTACTATAATTATTAAAACTACGTCAATAAATTTTTAGCTATTAATATTTTTTAAACATACTTTTGTAGTTTTGATATTGGTTATATCAAAACAACTTCTACCTTTGTGTGGAAAATTTTCAAAGAAATGTTTTCAAAAATAACTTACTTAAATTATATTCCTTTTTTAAAATTTTTTTTTTTACTGTAAATTGCACTCAGGTTTAATTAATTCCATTGAATTCAAATTTTAAAAAAATTCAACATCAATTATATTTTAATTTCCAGCGGCTTGAATAAATTGTATGGCTTATTACAATTATTAAAAAATGAGAATGAGAGCATTTAATTCTATTTTTTTCTGAAAGGGTTTCAAAAATGTTTGCTGTTTAAGCACAAACTAGTTTATATAACTAATACAACAAAAAGTGCTAATACATTTTATAAAAACAGCTTATTTTTTATTCTTTTTAAAATTTTTAAACTTTTGTAATTTTTTTTTTCAACTTTTATCTTCTCTTCGTTTTGGTCAGTTAATGAGCTATTGTTATCATGTTTTCTGCTACCGAATGGAAGAACACCTCTGTGTCGTTCAGGAAAAATTTTAAGTTGATATACAGACTCTCAACCGGAGAGAAAATATATTTGGCGCGTCCTGCGCATAGCTGAGAATCTGTTTTTTGACTTGAAGGGGAATCATTCCACGAATCTGTAATTATATGTCTTTAAATGTTTTAAATATTATATGTCTGTAATTGTATGTGTGTGGTATTTGGGAGTGTGTAAATAATGCTGTGAGTCCGCCAACCAGTGCTTCAAGTATCTCAATCCTCAAGTACACAATTTTCAAAAATCGCAAAGTAATATTCTTTCTTATTGTTTTTCTATCTGAAATTTAATGTTAAAACTAATGATCAAACTGAATTATTTTTTCCTATGCAAGTTTATTTAATATATTAAACAGAAAATTGTATAAGATGTTTATTAAAATAAGTAAAAGATCAATAAAATAATAAATTAAAAATTTTACAAAATTGAAAACTGCAAACATGTATATTCACAATTAGCTTCAGATTCAGCATCAATTAGTTGATTAGAAAGGAAACTAAAATCAAGAATAATCAAACGATTTCACACAATTCAAATATTAAGATTCGATTTGATTTCGATTTTGTTTACAAATTTATTTCTAATAAAAATTATTTTAAAAAAAAAAGCAATTGATGTTATTTTTCATATAAATCTCATTTCCATAATAATTAGTTTTTTATTTATTTCCCAAATTTCTTCTTTTTATCTTTTCCAAAAATATTTAAATTTACTGGGGGGACGCCTTGTTAATTTACCTCCATATTTATATTAGGAAAACAAATATTACAATCTTTTCATATTTTTGCATGATAAAAGTATTGCTTGAACTTTAATAAGAACGTCTAATCTTTATAACAATAGATTCAACAAAAATAATTAAATTATGAGTTTTATTTACGATACTCGCTGTTGTCAGATTCCGCAAATATCGGCGTTTCCAAGAAAGCAGAGATAATCGCGAAAAGAAAATTGAAGCCAAAAAAATGTGAATTGTGAATAATTTAAAGGCGTCTAGACGCAGTAAACACAATTAAATTTAATAAGCTGCCCTTCTAGCTCAAGAAAAGTTTTAACATAATTTGTGCTCATTATATTCCCTTTCTTCCTATACTTTCTTAATTCTTTACTACGTTAGATCTTGATTATCACAGTTTTAAAATTAAAAAAAAAAAATAACTGAGCGAAACTAAAAAAAAATATCAAACAATAAATTTATCAATTAATTTAATGAAAATCGAATTTTGTGTAATTTATAATGAATTCAATGGTTTACTATACATTTAAAATACATTTTTAACTAAGCATTCCTGCAGCTATCTTTTTTGACAATCTTTTAACTATTAATATTTTTTAAACATACTTTTGTAGTTCTGATATTGAAATATGTGTATTTATATCAAAACAACTGCTGCCTTTGTGTGGAAAATTTTTAAAAGAAATATTTTCAAAAATAACTATTACTGAAATTATAATTCTCTTTTTAAATTTTTTATGTTAAATTTTACTCTGATTTAATTAGTTGTATTTCATTGAAATTTTTAAAAATTCAACGTACAATTTTGTTTCAATTTCAGACACTTGAGGAATAGTATCGTCGCTTATTACCAATATTAAAATATGTGAAAGAGAGCATTTAATTCTATTTTTTTCTAAAAGGGTTTCAAAAAAGGTTTTTACAAAATTTTTGCTGTCTAAGCACAAACTAATTTATGTAATTAATGCAAAAACAAAAAAACTAATATATTTTAAACAAAACAGCTTATTTTTTATTATTTAATAGGTACAATGCAAAGTTTCAAGATTTATCTTCTGTTTGCCTTGGTTAATTAATAAACTATTATAACTTTGCTTTTCTCTTACCCACTTGCATGAGCGCCCTATGTAGCATTCAAGAAAAATAGTCAGTTGATATACGGACTCACACTGAGAGGAAGTATGCTTCGCGCATCCTGCGCGTATCCGCATTTCGGTTTTCGACTTGAAGTAGAATCATTCCACGAATCTTTAATTATATGTCTTTAATTTTGTATAAATAAATATATGCCTCTAATTGTATGTGTGGTGTTTTGGAGTGCGTAAATAAAGCTGTGAGTTCATAACCTGTGCATCAAGTATCTCAATCCTCCAGTACATAATTTTCAAAAATCGCAATGTAATATTGTTTCATAAATTTTTTTATCTAAAATTTAATGTTAAAATTAATGATCAAACTGAATTCTAATTTCCTGTACAAGTTTACCTAAAATATTAAATAGAAAATTATATTAAAAGTTAATAAAAATAATAAATAAAAAATTTTACAAAATTGAAAACTGCAAACATATATTCACAATTAACTTCAGATTCAGCATCAATTAGTTGATTAGAAAGAAAATCAAAATCAAAAATAATTGAACGATTTCACACAATACACAAATCAAAATACAATTTGTTTTCGATTTTGTTAGCCAACTTATTTGTAATAAAAATTAAAAAAACAATTCCATGTTATTTTCACATAAATCTTATTTCCATAATAAATGGCCTTTAATTTATTTCAAAATTTCTTCATTTTTATCTTTCCGAAAAATATTTAAATTCAGTAGGTGACGCCATCTTAATTTACCATCTTAATTAATCCCTACTTATATTAGGAAAACCAATATTACAGTCTTTTTTTATATTTTGCATGATAAAAGTATTGCCTGAACTTTAATAAGAACGTCTAATTTTTATAACAATAGATTCTACAAAAAATAATTAAATTATGAGTTTTATCTTCGTATCTCGCCGTTGCCAGATTTCGCAAATGTCAGCGTTTCCAAGAAAGCAGAGATAACTGCGAAAAGAAAATTGAAGCAAAAAAATGTGAATTGTGAATAATTTAAAGGCGTCTAGACGCAGTAAACACAATTAAATTTAATAAGCTGCCCTTTCTAGCTCAAGAAAAGTTTTAACATAATTTGTGCTCATTATTCACCTTTCTTCCTATACTTTCTTAATTCTTTACTACATTAGATCTTGATTATTAGAGCTTATAAGGAAAATTAAAATGAAAAAGATAACTGAACGAAGCTAAAAAAAGTCAGACTATAAATTTATCAATTAATTTAATGAATAATCGAATTTTGTGTAATTTATAATGAATTCAAGGGTTTCAATACAGTTAAAAATATTTATAATTAAGTATTCCTGTAGCATCGTTCTTCTATACTACTTTTTAAAAAAACTTTTGACTATTAATATTTTTAAACATACTTTTGTAGTTTTGATATTGAAATATGTGTGGTTAAATCAAAACAACTAGCTACCTTTGTCTGGCCACTAATTAATTCCATTTAATTAAAACATTTTTTAAAAATCAAACATGATTTTATTTTAATTGCAATCGCTTGAATAAATAGTACCGCTTATTATCATTATTAAAAAATTTGATTGGGAGCATTTAATTCTATTTTTTTTCTGAAAAGGTTTCAATTTGTTCTATTTTTTTCTGAAAAATTCAACTAATTCTATTTTTTTCTAAAAGTGTTTCAAGAGAAATGAATTGACAAAACTTTTTGCTGTTAAAGCAGAAACTAATTTATATAATTAATGCAACACAAAAGCGCTAATATATTATATACAAAACAGTTTGTTTTTTCTCCTTTTTTAACTTTTATTCTTTTTCAACTTTTATCCTTTGTTCATCTTTTCCAATTAATGAGCTATTGTAACCATGCTTTCAGCTACCCACTGGCAAGAGCATCCTCTGTGGCATTCAAGATAAATGGTCAGTTGGTATACACACTCTCACGCGGAGATGAAGTATATTTCGCGCATCCTGCGCGTATTCAAGTTTCGGATTTTTAACTTGAAGTAGAATCATTCCACGAATTTTAAATTATACGTCTTTACATGTGTTAAATATTATATGCCTCTAATTATATGTGTGTGGTGTTTAGGAGTGTATAAATAAAACTGTGAATTTACTAACCCGTATCTCAAACACATAATTTTCAAAAATAGTAAAAGTAATATTCTTTCTTATACTAGTTTTCTATCTGATGTTTAAAGTTAAATGATCAAACTGAATTATTATTTCCTGCTGAAGTTTATTTAAAATATTAAAAGAAAAATATACAAAAAGTTCATTAAAATAATAAAATAATAAATTTTAAAAAATTTTAAACTCCAAACATATGTTCGCAATTAGCTTAGATTCAACATCAATTAGTTAATTAGAAAGGAAATTAAAACAAAAATAATCGCACGATTTCACACAATTCACAAATTAAGATATGATTGGTTTTCGACTTTGTTGGCGAACTTATTAATAATAAAAATTTAGAAAAAAAAATTCAATGTTATTTTCACATAAATCTCATTTCCATAATAAATGGGTTTTAATGTACTTCTCAAATTTCTTGTTTTTTATCTTTTCGAAAAATATTTCAATTTACTAGGTGACGACATGTTGTTTTACCTCCATACCTATAGAAGGAAAAACAAATATTACAGTCTTTTACATTTTGCATGAAAAAAAAATATTGCTTGAACTTTAATAAGAACGTCTAATTTTTATAACAATAGATTCTACAAAAATTATTAAATTATGAGTTTTATCTACGATACACGCCTGTTGCCAGATTTCGCAAATATCTTTAATAATATTTTATTTTCTATATATTTAAAAAATATTTTTAATTAAGTATTCTTGGAGCTCCGTTCTACTATACTACGTTTTTGAAATAATATTTTAACTATTAATATTTTTTAAAAATACTTTTGTAGTTTTCATATTGAAATATGCGGGGTTTTATCAAAACAACTCCTACCATTGTGTAGAAAAATTTAAAAGAAATATTTTCAGAAATAACTATTACTGAAATTATAGTTCTTTTTTAAAATTTTTACTTTAAATTGCACTCTGATTTAATTAATGCCATTTAATTGAAATTTTTAAAAAATTCAATATAAAATTTTTGTTTTAATTTCAGTTGCTTGAATTAATAGTAGCGCTTATTAGCATTATTAAAAAGTCTGAATGAGATCATCTAACTCTATTTTTCTAAAAGGATTCAAAAGATAAGTATTTATAAAACTTTTTGCTTTTTAAACACCAACCAATTTATATAATTAATGCAACTTAAACATGAAAATATATTTTTAAACAAAACAACTTATTTGTTATTCTTTAATAGGTACGTTAAGAGTATACACACATACTTTAATAGTACATTATTTTTTATTCTTTTAATAGTACTGTTTCAACTTTTATTTTCTGTACGTTTTGGTCAATAAATGAGTTATTGTAACCATGCTTTTCTGCTACACACTGGCAAGAGTGCCCTCTGTGGCATTCAAGAAAATGGCCAGTTGGTATACAGACATTCACGCGCAAAGTGTATTTCGAGCATCCTGCGCTTATCCGAGTTTCGAATTTTGACTTGAAGTGGAATCATTCCACGAAACTTTAATTATATGTCTTTAAATGTGTTAAATATTATATGTCTCTAATTGTATATGTGTGGTGTCACAGCTTTATTTAGGAGTGTGTGGATTTACACACTCCTAAATAAAGCTGCGAGTTCACCAACCTGTGCCTCAAGTACATAATTTTCAAAATCGCAATGTAATATCCTTTCTTATAATTTCTAGATCTGAAATTTAATGTTAAAATCAATGATCAAACTGAATTATTATTTCCTGTTCAAGTATATTTAATATATTAAATAAAAAAATTATATATGAAAAGTTCTTTAAAATAAATATGAAGTTCATTAGATTAATAAATCGGAAAATTTATAAAATAGAAAACCGCAAACATATATTTATAATTAGATTCAGATTCAGCATCAATTAGCTGATTAGAAAGGAAATTAAAATAAAAAATAATCGAAAGATTTCACACAATTTACAAATTAAGATACGATTTGTTTTCGATTTTGTTAATAAACTTATTTATAATAAAAATTAAAAAAAAAAAAACAATTAGATGTTATTTTCACATAAATCTGAATTCCATAATAAGTGGGTTTTAATTTATTTCCAAAAGGTCTTCTTTTTTATCTTTTCGAAATATATTTAAATTTACCAGCTGACGCCATTTTGATTTACCTCCATACTTATATTAGGAAACCAAATATTACAGTCTTTTATATTTTGCATGATAAAAGTATTGCTTGAACTTTAAGAAGAACGTCTAATTTTTATAACAATAGATTCTACAAAAGTAATTAAATAATGAGTTTTATCTCAATATCGCTGTTACCAGATTTCGCAAATATCAACGTTTCCAAGAAGGCAGTGATAACTGCGAATAGAAAATTGAAGCCAAAAATGTGAATTGTGAATAATTTAAAGGCGTCTAGACGCAGTAAACACAATTAAATTTAATAAGCTGCCCTTCCTACCTCAAGAAAAGTTTTAACATAATTTGTGCTCATTATAATCCCTTTTCATCCTATTATTTCTTAATTCTTTTACTACGTTAGAACTTGACTATTAGCGTTTATAAGGAAAATTAAAATAAGGAAGATAAAAAAAAATGTCAGACTATAAATTTATCAATTAATTTAATGAATAACCGAATTTTGGGCAATTTATAATGAATTCCTGTGTTTCTATACATTTAAAAAATATATTTAATTAAGTATTCCTGCAGCTTCATTCTACTACACTACTTTTTTAAAAAAAAACTTTTAACTATTAATATTTTTAAACAAACTTTTTGTAGTTTTGATATAGAAATATATGTGGTTATAGCAAAACAATTAGCTGCCTTTTTGTGAGGATAATTTTAAAAGAAATATTTCCTAAAATAACTATTACTGAAATTATAAATATTTTTTTTAAAATTTTCATTTTAATTGCACACTGATTTAATTAATTCCATGTAATTCAAATATTTAAAAATTCAACATCAATTTTATTTTAATTCCAGGCTCTTAAATAAACAGTATGGCTTATTACCATCATTAAAAAATCTGAATGAGAGCTTTTTAATTCTATTTTTCTGAACGGGTTTCAAAAATGTATTTACAAAAATTGTTTGCTGTTTAAGCACAAACTAATTTATATAATTAATACAACAAAAAGCGCTAATATATTTAATACAAAACAGCTTATTTTTTATTCTTTTTAAATTTTTCAACTTTTTTTTTTAACTTTTTTTTTTTTTTTTCAACTTTTATCTTCTCTTCGTCTTGACGAGTTAATGAGCTATTGTAACCATGCTTTCTGCTACCGAATGGAATAGCATCCTCTGTTACGTTCAGGAAAAATTTTAAGTTGATCTACTGACTCTCAACCGGAGAGAAAGTAAATTTGGCGCGTCCTGCGCGTAGCTGAGAATCTGTTTATAGACTTGAAGGGAATCATTCCACGAATCTTTAATTATATGTCTTTAAATGTGTTAAATATTATATGTCTGTAATTGAATGTGTGTGGTGTTTGGGAGTGTGTAAATAATGCAGTGAGTTCGCCAACCTGTACCTCAAGTATATCAATCCTCAAGTACAGAATTTTCAAAAAACGCAAAGTAATATTCTTTCTTATAGTTTTTCAATTTGAAATTTAATGTTAAAACCAATGATCAAACTGAATTATTATTTCCTGTACAAGTTTATTTAATATATTAAACAGAAAATTCTATAAAATGTTTATTAAAATAAATTAAAGACCATTAAAATAATAAATTAAAAATTTTACAAAATTGAAAACTGCAAACATGTATATTCACAATTAGATTCAGATTCACAATCAATTAGTTGATTAGAAAGGAAATTAAAATCAAGAATAATCGAACAAGTTCACACAATTCACAAATTGAGATACGATTTGTTTTCGATTTTGATTACGAATTTATTTCAAATAAAAATTATTAAAAAAAAAAAAAAAAAAAGCAATTCGATGTTATTTTCATATAAATCTTATTTCCATAATAATTAGTTTTTTATTTATTTCCCAAATTTCTTCTTTTATCTTTTCCAAAAATATTTAAATTTACTAGTTGACGCCTTGTTGATTTACCTCCACACTCATATATTAGGAAAACAAATATTACATTTTTTCATATTTTTAATTGTAAAACATGATAAAAGTATTGCTTGAACTTTTAATATGAGTGTCTAATTTTATAACAATAGATTCTACAAAAATAATTAAATTATGAGTTTTATATACGATACCCGCTGTTGCCAGATTTCGCAAATATCAGCATTTCCAAGAAAGCAGAGATAACTGCGAAAGAATATTGAAGCCCAAAATGTGAATTGTGAATAATTTAAAGGCGTCTAGACGCAGTCAACATAATTAAATTTTATAAGCTGCCCTTCTAGCTCAAGAAAAGTTTTTAACATAATTTGTGCTCATTACATACCCTTTTCTTCCTAATTCTTAATTCTTTACTACGTTAGATCTTGATTATTAGAGTTTATAAGGAAAATTAAAATAAAAAAATAACTGAGCGAGGCTAAAAAAAATATCAAACTATAAATTTAACAATTAATTTAATGAATAATCGAATTTTTGTAATTTATAATGAATTCAAGGTTTTCTATACATTTAAAAATATTTTTAATTAACCATTCCTGCAGCTACATTCTACTATATTATGTTGTTTTTAAAAATTTTTAACTATTAATATTTTTAAGCATACTTTTGTAGTTTTGATATTGAAATATGTGTGGTTATATCAAAACAACTGCTGCTTTTGTGTGGAAAATTCTAAAAAAAAGTACTAAAAAAAAAAAACTATTACTGAAATTAGAATTATTTTTGTTTAATTTTTATTTTAAATTCTAATATGATTTAATTAATTTTATTAATTGAAATTTTATAAAAAGTTCAACAATAAATTTAGTTTTAATTCCAGATGTTTGAATAAATAATATAGTTTATTAGCATTATTAAAAACTCTGAATTAAAGCATGTAATACTATTTTTCTAAAAGGGTTTCAAAAATGTATTTACAAAAAGTTTTGCTAACAAGCTAATGCAACAAAAAAGCGCTAATATATTTTAAACAAAACAACTTATCTTTTATTGTTTTTTTTTTACTTTTTATTCTTTTTCAACTTTTATCTTCTGTTCTTCTTCGTCAATTAATGAGCTATTGTAGTCATGCTTTCTGCTACCCACAGTCAAGAGTCCCCTCCGTGGCATTCACAATAAATGGTATGTTTTTATACACATTCTCTCGCAGAGAGGACGTATATTTCGCGCATCCTGCGCGTATCCAAATTTCGGGTTTTCGACTTGAAGTAGAATCATTCCACGAATCTTTAATTATATGTCTTTAAATGTGATCATTATTATATGTCTCTAACTGTATCTGCGTGGTGTTTAGGAGTTTGTAAATCAAGCTGTGAATTCACCAACCTTTTCCTCAAGTACATAATTTTCAACAATCGCAAAGTAATATTCTTTCATATAGTTTTTCTATCTGAAATTTAATGTTAAAATAAAATATCAAACTAAATTATAATTTCCTGTTAGAAGTTTATTTAATATATTAAATAGAAAATTGTATAAAAGACTTCATTAAAATAAATATAAAATTCATTAAAGTAATAAATATAAAATTAATTTTACAAAATTGAAAACTGTAAACATATATTATAATTAGCTTCAGATTCAGCATCAATGAGTTGATTAGAAAGGTAATCAAAATAAAAAATAATTAAACAATTTCACATAATTCTCAAATTAAGATACGATTTGTTTTCGATTTTGTTAAAGAACTTATTTATAAATAAAATATATTATTTATTATATAATAAAATTTTTTAAAAAACAATTGATGTTATTTTTACATAAATCTCATTTCCATAATAATTGCATTTTAATTTATTTCCAAAATTTCTTCTTTTGATCTTTCAAAAATATTTAAATTCACTAACTGACACCATGTTGATTTATCTCCATACTCATAATAGGATAACAAATATTACATTCTTTTTATATTTTTGAACCATAAAACAGGTTAAAAGTATTGCTCGAACGTCTAATTTTCATAACAATAGATTTTACAAAAATAATTAAATAATTGAGTTTTATCTGCGATACTCGATACCACGATTTTCCCATAAATAAATTTCCATAATAAATAGATTTTAATTTACTTCTCAAATTTCTTCTTTACTTTCTTAAAGTTGCCAGATTTCGCAAATATCAGCGTTTCCAAGAAAGCAGAGATAACTGCGAAAGAAAATTGAAGCCAAAAATTTGAATTGTGAATAATTTAAAGGCGTCTAGACGCAGAAAACACAATTAAATTTAATAAGCTGCCCTTCCTAGCTCAAGAAATAGTTTTGACATAATTTGTGCTCATTATATTCCCTTTCTTCCTATACTTTCTTAATTCTTTACTACGATAGATCTTGACTATTAGTGTTTATCAGGAAAATTAAAATAAAAATAACTACTGAGCGTAGCTAAAAAAAATATCAGATTATAAACTTATCAATTAATGTAATGAATAATCGAATTTTGTGAAATTTATAATGAATTTAAGGGTTTTTATACATTTAAAAAATATTTTTAATTAAGCATTCCTGCAGCTTTATTCTACTATATTAGGTTATTAAAAAAAAATTCTTTTAACTATTAATGATTTTAAGCATACTTTTGTAGTCCTGATATTCAAATATGTGTGGTTATATAAAAAGAACTGCTGCCTTTGTGTGGAAGATTTCAAAAGAAATATTTTCAAAAATAGCTAATACTGAAATTATAATTCTTTTTTTTATTTTTATTTTAAATTGCGTTCTGATTTAATTAATTCCATTTAATTAATTTATTTTAAATCAAATAAAATTTTGTTTTGATACCAGTTGCTTCAGTAAATAGTATTGCTTATTAGCGTTATTAAAAATTCTGAATGCGGGCATTTAATTCAATTTTTCTAAAAGGGTTTCAAAAATGTATTTATAAAACTTTTTGCTGCTTAAGCACAAACTAATTTATATAATTAATGCAACAAAAAAGCGCTAATATATTTTAAACAAAACAACTTATTTTTTTTATTCTTTAATAAGTACTTTAATAATAGGCATACATACTTTAATAGTACATTATTATTAATTCTTTAATAGTAGAGTTTTTAACTTTTATTTTCTGTTCGTCTTAGTCAATTAATGAGCTATTGCAACCATAACTTCTGCTACCCACTGGCAAGACACTGAGACATTCGCGAAAATGGTCTGTTTGTATACAGACTCTCACGCGGAGAAGAAATATATTTCGTGCATCCTGCGCGTATCCGAATTTCGGATTTTCGACTTGAAGTAGAATTCTTTCCAAACGAATCTTTAATAATCTGTCTTTACATGTATTAGATATCGTATGTTTCTAGTTGAATGTGTGTGGTGTTTAGGAGGTATAAATCAATCTGTGATTTTAGCAAGTGGCTCAAATATCTCTATCCTGAAGTACATAATTTTCAAAAATCGCAACATAATAGTCTTTCTTATATTTTTCTATATGAAATTTAATGTTAAAATGAAGGATCAAACTAAATTATTATTTCCAGTTACAAATTTATTAATATACAAAGTCATTAAAATAAATATAAAAATTAAAATATAAAAGTTCATTAAAATAAATTAAAATATATAAAATTCATTAAAATAATGGATTTAAAATTTTACAAAATTGAAAAGTGCAAATATATATTCACAATTAGATTCATATTCAGCGTCAATGAGTTGATTAGAAAAGATATTAAAATGAAAAATAATTGAATGATTTCACACAATTCATCAATTAAAATATTATTTGTTTTAAATTTTCTTAGCAAAATTATTTATAATAAAAAATTTGAAAAAACAATTCGATGTCATTTTCACATAAATATCATTTCTATAATGAATGGGGTTTTAATTTATTTCCAAAATTATTATTATTTTTTATCTTTTCGAAAATTATTTAAATTTACTAGTTGACGCCATGTTGATTTACCTCCGCACTTACATTACTTGTAGGAAAACAAATATTACAGTTAAAATTTTAGTAGGGCACATATATACATACGCTGTACATATTTTAAAATAGTAAAATTTTTTAATCGTAAAACATGATAAAAGTATTGCTTGAACTTAATAAGAACGTCTAATTTTTATAACAATAGATTCTACAAAAATAATTAAATTATGAGTTTTATCTACGATACTCGCCTGTTGCCAGATTTCGCAACTATCAGCGTTTCCAAGAAAGCAGAGATAAATGCGAAAAGAAAATTGAAGCCAAAAATGTGAATTGTGAATAATTTAAAGGCGTCTAGACGCAGTAAAACACAATTAAATTTAATAAGCTGCCCTTCCTAGCTCAAGAAAAATTTTAACATAATTTTTGCATATTATATTTCCTTTCTTCCTATACTTTCTTAATTCTTTACTACGATAGATCTTGATTATCAGAGTTTATAAGGAAAAATTAAAATAAAAAAATCGAAGCTAAAAAAATATCAAACTATAAATTTATCAAATAATTTGATGAATAATCGAATTTAGGGAAATTTATAATGAATTCAAGGTTTTCTATACATTTAAAAATATTTTAATTAAGTATTCCTGCAGCTTCGTTCTACAATACTACGTTTTTTAAAAACTTTTAACTATTAATATTTTTAAACTTACTTTTGTATTTTGGATATTGAAATATGTGCAGCTGCTTTTGTGTGAAGAATTTTAAAAGAAATATTTAAAAAAAATAACTATTACTGAAATTATATATTTTTTTTTTTTTGAGTTTTTATTTTAAATTGCACTCTGATTTAATTAATTCCATTTAATTCAAATTTTTAATAAATCTAACATAAAATTTTCTTTTTAATTTCAGCCGCTTGAATAAATAGGATGGATTATTACCATTATTAAAAAATCTGAACGAGTGCATTTAATTCTATTTTTTCTAAAAAGGATTTCAAAAATGCATTTACAAATTTTTTTGCTTTTTAGCACAAACTAGTTTATATAATTAATGCAACAAAAAAAGCGCTAATATATTTCAAACAAAACAGCTTATTTTTTATTCTTTTTTAACTTTTTATTCTTTTTCAACTTTTATCTTCTGTTCGTATTGGGCAATTAATGAGCTATTGTAAGCATGCTTACTGCTACCCGCTGCCGAGAGCCCCTTCTGTAGGATACAAGAAAAATGTTTAGGTGGTATACAGACTCTCAAGCTGAAAGGAAATATATTTCGCGCTTATCCGAGCTTCGGGTTTTCAATTTGAAAGTAGAATCATTCCACGAAACTTTAATTTTCCGTTATTAAATGTGTTAAATATTATATGTCTCTAATTGTATGTGTATAGGGATTAGGAGTGTGTAAATAAATCTGTGACTTCGCCAACCTGTGCCTCGAATATCAAGTACACAATTTTCAAAAATCGCAATGTAATATTTTTCTTATCTGAAATTTAATGTTAAAATTAATGATCAAACTGAATAATCATTTCCCATACAAATTATTTAATATATTAAATAGAAAATTATATGAAAAGTTCATTAAAATCACTATAAAATTCATTAAATTAATAAATGTAAAATAAATTTTACAAAATTGAAAACTGTAAACGCATATTATAATTTGATTCAGATTCAGCACCAATTAGTTGATTAGAAAGGAAATTACAATCAAAAATAATCGAACGATTTCACATAATTCATAAATTACGATACGATTTGTTTTCGATTTTGTTAAGGAACATATTTATAACAGAAATTAAAAAAAAAAAAAAAATTCTATTTTATTTTCACATAAATGACATTTCCATAACAAATGGATTTTAATTTATTTAAAAACTTTTTCTTCTTTTATCTTTTGAAAAATAATTAAATTTACTAGTTGACGCCATGTCGGTTTACATCAACAACTTTTATTAGGAAAACAAATATTACAATCTTTTATATTTTGCATGATAAAATTATGGCTTGAACTTTAATAAGAACGTCTAATTTTTATAACAATAGATTCGACAAAAATAATTAAATTATGAGTTTTATCTACGATACTCGCTGTTGCCAGATTTCGCAAATATCAGCGTTTCCAAGAAAACAGAGATAACTGCGAAAAGAAAATTGAAGCCAAAAATGTGAATTGTGAATAATTTAAAGGCGTCTAGACGCAGTAAACACAATTAAATTTAATAAACTGCCCTTCCTTGTTCAAGAAAAAGTTTTAACATAATTTGTGTTCATTATATTCCCTTTTTCTCTTATACTTTCTTAATTATTTACTACATTAGATCTTGATTATTAGTGTTTATAATTAAAAGAAAAAGAAAAATGACAACTGAACGAAGCTAAAAAAAATATCAGACTATAAATTTATCAATTAATTTAGTGAATAATCGAATTTTGTACAATTCATAATGAATTCAAGGGTTTCTCTACAGTTAAAAAATATTTTTAATTAAGAATTTCTTCAGTTTCATTATACTATATTTATTAAAAAACCACTTTAATAAATTTTTAACATTAATATTTTTTTAAACATACTTTTGTTGTTTTGGTATTGAAATATGTGGGGTTATATGATAACAACTGCTGTCTTTGTGTGGAAAATTTTAAAAGAAATACTTTTAAAAATAACTATTAATGAAATTATCTTTTTTTTTTTTTAATTTTTACTTTAAATTGCACTGTGATTTAATTAATTCCATTTAATTTAATGTTTAAAAATCAACATAAATTTGTTTTAATTCAGACGCTAGTATCGCTTATTACCATTAATAAAAAATCTGAATGAGAGCATTTAATTCTAATTTTTTAAAAGGGTTTCAAAAATGTATTTATAGAATTTTTTGCTGTTTAAGCACAAACTAATTTATATCATTAATGTAGCAAAAAACGCTAATATATTGAAAACAAAAGCAGCTTATTTTTTTATTCTTTTTCACCATTAATCTTCTGCTCGTCTTCGTCAATTAATGAGCTATGGCAACCATGCTTTCTGCTACCCAGTATCAAAAGCGCTTTCTGTGGCATTCAGAAAAATGGTCTGTTTGTATACAGACTCTCACCAGGAGAGGAAGTATATTTCTCGCATCCTGTGCGTATCCAAGTTTCGGGTTCCGACTTGACGTAGAATCATTCCACGAATCTTTACATATATATGTCTTTAAATGTGTTAAATATTATATGTCTCTAATGTATGTGGTGTTTAGGACCGTGTAAATAAAGCTTGTGGGTTCAAATTATGTTAAAACTTTTTCTTGAGCCAGGAATGGCAGCTTATTAAATTTAATTGTGTTTGCTGCGTCTAGACACCTTTAAATTATTCACAATTCATTTTTGGCTTCCATTTTCTTTTCGCAGTTATCTCTGCTTTCTTGGAAATGCTGATATTTGCGAAATCTGGCAACAGCGAGTATCAACCAACCTGTGCCTCAAGAATCTCAATCCTCTAGTACATAATTTTCAAAAATAACAAAGTAATATTCCTTCTATAGTTTTGCTATCCGACATTTAATGTTAAAATTAATGATCAATCTGAATTATGATTTCATGTGTAAGTTCATTTAATTTATTAAATAGAAAATTACATAAAAAGTTCATTAAAATGAATATAAAGATTATTAAAATTATAAATTAAAAATTTTACAAAATTGAAAACTGCAAACATATATTCACAATTAGCTTCAGATTCAGCATCAATTAATTGATTAGAAAGGAAATTAAAATCTAAAATAATCGAAAGATTCCACACAATTCAAATTAAGATACGATTTATTTTCGATTTTATTAGCGAATTTTATATAATAAAAATTTAAAAACAACGATTCGATGTCATTTTTCGCATAAATCTCTTTTCCATAATAAATGGGTATTAATTTATTTTCAAAATTATTTTTTTTTCATCTTTTCGAAAAATATTTAAATTTACTAGGTGGCGCCATGTTGATTTACTACTATACCTATATTAGGAAAACAAATATTACAGTCTTTTATATTTTTGCATGATAAAAAGTATTGCTTGAACTTAAATAAGCGCGAATTGTCGACCCGCCCCCAGGGGGGCATACATTGAACATTTAAGAACGTCTAATATTTATAACAATAGATTTTACAAAAAATAATTAAATAATGAGTTTTATCTACGATACTCGCTGTTGCCAGATTTCGCAAATATCAGCTTTTTCCAAGAAAGCACCGACTAAGCACCGCGAAAAAGAAAATGGAAGCCAAAATGTGAATTGACCGAATAATTTAAAGGCGTCTAGACGCAGTAAACACAATTAAATTTAATAAGCTGCCCTTCCTAGTTCAAGAAAAAGTTTAACATAATTTGTGCTCATTATATTCCCCTTTCTTAATTCTTTACTACACAGATCTTGATTATTAAGAGTTTATAAGGAAAATTAAAATAAAAAAAGATAACTGAACGAAGCTAATAAAAATATGACTCTAAATTTTATCAATTAATTTAATGAATAATCGAATTTTGTGTAATTTATAATGAATTCAAGGGCTTCTATACAGTTAAAAAAATTTTTAATTAAGCATTCTTGGAGATTCAGTCTACAATTTTTTAATGCTTTTAACTATTAATATTTTAAACATAGTTCAGTAGTTCTGATATTGAGATATATGTGGTTATATCAAAACAACTGCTGTCTTTGTGTGGAAAATTTTAAAAGAAATATTTTTAAAAATAACTATTACTGAAATTAACCTTTTAAATTTTTTTCTTACTTCGAATTGCACTCTGATTTAATTAATTCCTTTTAATTGAAATTTTTTTAAAAAATCCAACAAAAATTGTGTTGTAATTGCAGTCGCTTGGTAAATAGTATAGCTTAATACCATTATTAAAAAATATGAAAGAGAACTTCTAATTATAATTTTTCTAAGACGGTTTCAAATGAAATGTATTTTCAAAATTATTTGCTGTTTAAATACAAACCATTTTATATAATTAATGCATCAAAAGCGCGTTAATATATTTTAAACAAAACTTTATTTTCCTTAAGAAGTACGTTGTTAAATTCAACTTTTATCTTCTGTTCGTCTTGGTCAATTTATGAGCTATTGTAACCATGGTTCCTCCTACTCTCGATCAAGAATGCTCTCTATAGCTTTTAGGAGAAATGGTGAGTAGGCCTACAAGCTCTCACCTGAGAGGAAGTATATTTCGAGCATCCTGTGCATAGCTGAGTATCGAGTTTTCGGCTAAGAAGAGGATTACTTCCTATCTAGTCTTCCTATCTATCTAGTCTTCCTATCTATCTAGTCTTATTCTTTACCTGCCCTATCTATAATTATGTCTCATTAAATGTATATCTCTAATTATATATGCGTGGCGTTTGTGCGTGTGTAAATAAAACTGTGAGTTCTCCAACCTGTGCCTGAAGTATCTCAACTCAACCACTACCAGTTACAATCTGGTTGCCCAACTTGCCCATTATACTGTTTAAAAGGAATTAACATGTTCGACATTGACAAACTGGCTGTTTAGTTGTTTATGTGTTGCAGTACACTGTCAGACGAATCTGGATGATGTAAAATGAAATGGACAATTTTTTTCTTTATAATAGTGCTAATTAAACTTAAATATTTTAAATCAACCGAAAAAGATTTATATTTTTTGTAATACGTTGGCTGGCAATTTTTTCAGACTGCCATGACACTGTAGAAAATGGCTTGTTACGTTTAGTACAACAATCACAAAATTCAGCAGAAATAATATTATTCATTTGGAAATATCAATACCAAGGAGTAACAGATGACGACAGAATAGGCAAAATGTGTGCAGTTGGCGCGCCCAGTGCAAGACTACTATAAAAAAAAAAAAAAGGATGAAGAGCGGTATTAAAAGACAAATTTTGCGAGTTTAAGTTAGTTCGTATGCGCGATATGGCTAGAAAAATCGATATGAATTACAGTCGTAGATTGGTCATCACACTTGAGGAAGCGCTTAGTGTGACAAGTTTAGCACAAGAATTCCAAATAGACAAATCGATTTTCTGTTTTCCTTGAAATAAATTATCAAAACTGTGCATTGTAAAACAAAACAAAAATATATCTACCGATATGGCTAGAAGAAACGTTACGGATAACGTGATAGATTGGTCATCAAACTTGAGGAAGTGCGTAGTGTGACAAGTGTAGCCCAAGAATTCTAAATCGACAAAAATCAACAAATAGTCAAATCGACTTTCTGTTTTCTCTGAAATAAATTATGAAAAAAACGCATTATAACAAAATAAAAATATATCTAGCGTAATTGCTAGAAGAAACGATTTGGATCACATGGTAGATTGGTCGTCAAAGTATCACTACCGATTAGTAAATCTTTGACGACCAATCCATTACACGTGGTAGATTGGTCAACAAGCTTGAGGAAGCTGCTTGGTGTGACAAGTTTAGCCCAAAAATTCCAAATTGACAAATAGTCAAATCGACTTTCTGTTTTCTTGGAAATAAATCATCAAAACGTTTATTATAACAGAATAAAAAAAAATATCTATCTATATGGCTAGAAGAAACGTTATGGATAACTTTATAATGATAGATTGGTCATCAAACTTCAGGAAGCATGTAGTGTGACAAGTTTAGCCCAAGATTTCCAAATCAACAAATAATTCTATTTTCTTTGAAATATATTATCAAAAAGTGTATTACAACAAAATAAAAAGAATATTCTTGCGATATGACTGGAATAAATATTATTACTACAAGAGGTAGGTTGGTCGTCAAGCTCGTAGTGTGACAAGTTTAGTTCAAGAATTCCAAATATCGACTTCCTGCTTTCTTTGAAATAAATTGATAAAAAGTCTATTATAACAACATAAAAGTATATGTAGTGATATGGCTAGAAGAAACGTTATGGATAACTACGCGTGGTAGATTGATCATCAAACTTGAGAAAACACGCAGTGACAAGCGTAACCCAAGAATACCAAATCTACAAATAGTCAAATCGACTTTCTGTTTTCTTTGAAATAAATTATCAAAAAGTGTATTATAATAAAAAAAAAAATTTAAATAACTAAAATGTGTAGGAAAATTAATTCGGTACAGTAATTAGATTTGTTTCTGATACTTTTAAATAAGCTCTGCTGCCGAACTATTTGTCCAAATTTATATAAATCTGCGACGAAGAATGACGATACTTTTATTGGGTTATTTTTAATTAACTGACTTATAGTTGATAGTTTTCTAAGTAGTTCCGTGGTATTTAGTAAATGGTAACCAATTAAACACATTTATCGGAAAATCAATGTGTATTCACTTATATTTATTTCACAACATAATAAAAAAAAAAGTCATGCCACCTACGAATCTATTACGTACGTTCAGATGAACAGCACACCAAATTAAAACCCAATTCATCCAAATAACCCGAAGCATAACCCTATTGCACAAAAAAAATAAATAAATAAATAAAAAACGAACTATTAAAAAAAAATTAGTGGGTATGAACTTGAAAAAAAAAATAAATCAAAAAACCAAACCCAGTGTAAAATAAAATAGTAAAAAAAAATATTAAAAAAAAAATAAATAAATATATAAAATAAAAAAAAATATCCCGCTGGCAAATGTGGAAAAAGGAGGTCAGCTATAGGGCGCCTTGGTGATATTGATGCAGCAGGTGTAAGAAGGATTCCAAACGACTCTGCCCTTGTCTCCCCTTTTCCTACCCCAGATCGATGCCACTGGGGGATGGCATAGGGGGCAGCAGGTGAAGCAGAAGCGGGATTTGGGCTAATTTAGCGCGAGTTCTTCCGGAGCCGCTTGACTGGCGTGACTGTCTGTCTGTCTGCCTATCGGCCGATATGAGAGCTGCTCTTAAGGATTGAGGAAAATAAGGTCGGAGTTGCCAAATTTGGCGAGCTATTGCCGCGTTGGTGTCGGATTTGATTGTTTTTCGTTTTTTTGGTTCGTTGTAGATTTATGGCTCTTTTATAGGCGCGGAGTTAAGTGCATCCGCGATACTAAGTGATGCTGTTGGCAAGACGAAGAAATAGTAAACGTCTCTCTCTCTCTCTCCATCTTCTTTTTTTTTTCTCTTTTGGTTTTCTTTTTTTTTATGTTTTTCGATTAATGGGTTTCAAATTTGTGTCCTGTGCTGACGTTTCTTTGTTCTATGTCATGCGTTTTCTTTTAGTGGGTATATCTTCTTTTTTTTTTTTTTTTTTTTTGAGAGAGGGAGAGGAAAAAAAATAAAAGTATTTATTATCTGAATCGAAATATTTGTAAATCTTTTTTTTTTTTTAAGTGATCTTGTGAGTAGTGGATATAATATTTCGCTAATAGTGAATTTTATAAATACCAAAATTAAAATATTAATGATTTTAGTTACCAAAATATAAGTGCATAGAACTTATATATATATCAGTAGTTAGTCTTCATTCAGAAGAAACTGTTAGTATTTCATTTGTTAACTAAACTGGTGTTTAGACATATTTAGATTATTCTCATTAAGTTTGTAAATTTCATGAAAACAGCGTTAATTTCTATATATTTCGTTCGTTTAAATTATAATAAGTATAAGCTGCTTGATTTAAAGTGCGAAACTTATTATAATGATAAATTCTATGGAATATTCTTTTAATGATTAATGATTTTTAGTTACAAAAATTCAAGTGCCTAGTGCTTTACGTATATTTCAGTAGTTAGTTCATTCAGAAGAAGTTAGTCAGTTAGTATTTCATTCGTTAACTAAACTTGTTTTTAGGCATATGCAGCATTATGCTCATTAGTTTATAAATTTCATGAAAACTCATTGAGTATTCATTTTCTCTATCTTTCGTTTGTTTAAATAATAATAAAAATAAGTATGGTTGATTTAAAAGTATGATACTTATTATAATGAACAATTCTATGGGGTAAATGCTTTAATAAAGTGTTATCTCACTCTATATCTCTTCATAAATCATCGCTTAGTAAAATTAAGAAGGTCAAATCAAACCAGATAAAAGTTGGATTCATGTGACAAATAGTAATTTTACAAAAAAACAATGAAAAGAAAATAATAATAATAATAAAGAAAAAGATGCACCCCTGATATGTTAAGTGAAACATAAATGAAAGAAGAATTTCGACCAGAGAGAGGACAATTTGAGTAATCTACTTGAAAAAGAATATGAACATTCAATGGGTTAAGTAATTAAGAATACAAAAATTAACTCTTGATCAGCTATTTGATTTATTATCATTTTGAACATTCAATGGGTTAAGTAATTAAGAATACAAAAATTAACTCTTGATCGAAAGCTATTTGATTTATTATCATTTTGAACATTCAATGGGTTTAGTAATTAAGAATACAAAAATTAACTCTTGATCAGCTATTTGATTTATTATCATTTTGAAAATTGCCAATAGTTACATCTGAGTGATAAAGTCGTTCTGATTTTTAAATCGAAATACTTTTAAAATTCTGATTCCATTATTTATTATAATGTGGAGTTTCTTTTATATTTGATTATTATCAGATTAATAATCAAAACCGTATATCATATTAATCAATATGAAAAACCTTTGTAAACCTAGAGAACCCTTTTTTTTACCATACATCTAAGGTGAAAAAGAATTCTTAAAAAACCGATTGTTGCATTTACCAATTAATTCCATTTCTTTGATTACAGATTATGTAAACCAACATCATATTCTTGTTGTACTGATAGTATATATATTCTTGTTAAACTGATAGTATAATTGCTATTGTTTTAAAATTGATTATATTTAGATTATTATTTTAAATTATTATTAGATTATTATCATTTATTTAGTAGTGAAAAATTAAATGTTTGTATACTGTTTCAACTATTTTTACATTTGATTAATTGATTAACATCAATTAAGAATAATCATCTAAATAAATTATTCTTAAGTTAAGAAGAAATTCTGGGATTTTTGCAAAATAAAATATATAAAATAACTAATTCATTAAAATAATTGAGACGTTATTTACGTGGGCATTTTATGGGTCTCATGTCCAGACATACACTACAATCATTTCTCCGACAATTGATGAAAGGGAGCACATTTCCTTCAGATTTGGATTTTTAAGGGTAGCCACCGCAATTGTAGAATTATCGCGTGCCAAGCAATCGTGAAACTACCACCATGCCAACTATTTGTCGATGCCAGACGTTTGCAAAGAAGTTTATTAAATCATGTAGGTGTCTTGATTCTGAAATCAGTCCCTGCAATGTATGCCTTCAGAGGACTTGAATCTCCCCCTCGTTAATTAGCCAAGCTGTATAACTGATTCTGACTTTTCGTTGTTAAAAATTAAAGACAAAGAAAAAATTCAAAGGGAAAATAAAGGGTTTAACGTCCACTTTGGTATGATGCTATTTGAATTCTATATTTAATAAAAAAAAAAAACTATAATAAAAAAATGATTAAATAATAAATTGTAGTATTTATTTATTATAAATTGACTATCAAAATTTAGCAGTAAGTAAATTTTTAAAAAGGAGATCAATTATTAGGAAATTAATCAAATTAACTTGGGATTTTGATTTCGATTAGCACTTCGAACATTATACTTTCCTGATATTTGATTTTTGACAATCATCCTTCTTTTCCCTGGACACTTTACTAAATAACGTGGAAGAAATATGCAAAATTTCATAAACATAAATCGATTTTGGTGAGTAGAATAAAAAAATATCAGTGATTAAAACTAACATACTTTATTTACTGAATTTTTATAATTTTACTGGTTTTTATTTTAATAAAGTGAAATAAATATTTTGCAAATGAAATTTTGAGATTTCCTTAAATTGGCTTTTTGCATTAATTACGCATTAGCACTGAAGACAGTTTTACAGAGAATATAAAGATTGGCCTAAAAACAGACCTAAAAAAGAATAAAAACGGAAATTCTAAATAATAAAGCTAATAATGAAGTTTTTAATCCTATATGCATACTAATAAGAGCAGCATAAAAAACGTTTTCATATTTAATTAAATTGTAGTTATTAATGTTATAAAAGAATATGAGCAAATTCCAAAGGATGGTTTTATCCACAAACTGAATATGCGTTTAAAAAAAATTCGCCATACTGTTTTATTGTACATAAATATTTAAAAATAATGTAGAGCAAAAACTAGTTATACATACATACATCTTAGGTAACAAATGACAACAACTATCGCTAGACTTCACATGTAGCTCAAACAATGATAAGGGCTCTTGGTCTATTTAAAAACATTTTTCATAATTTCAATTATATGATATAGCCATACTTTTCCTATGCATTGGCGTGAGCACTTTCTGGCATTCATGAGAAATGGCCAGTCACACCCTGCAGAGAAAGTATATTTCGCGCACCCTTCCGCTTACCTGAGTATCGGTTTTTCGGCTTAGAAGTGATATCCTTACACGAATCTATGATTACATGTCTTTAAATGTGTTAAATATTGTATATCTCTATGCGTGTGTTAGTTCCTTAACCTGTTTCTCAAATATTTAAACCTTACCACACCCAGTTACAATCGAATTACCCAACCTGCACACTACAGTTCTATAAATTTATAATCGAAATACCAGATTAATGATGTCGCAGTGAAATTAGCATTAAGTAACAAAATCATTAATATTTTTAAACAGCCAATCTTTTTTTCTTTTTATCTAATAAATGCTGACTGCAAAAAATAAAAAGATCATATAGGACCTATGAAAAATTTTTCTGCTCTACACAAAGGTAAAAAAGTTGAATAACTAAAGCCAGGTGTGCAACTTTTACAATAATACAGAAATGACGATTAAAAACAAATAATGAAAAAGTTAATTACCGAAAATAATATTAAAAAACTCAATTTTTCATGTATTAAAATTTAAAAAATAAAAGATAATAATTTTGCCTCGAAACACAAAAATTCCATTCAATATATATATATATATATATAATATAATGACGATACATTTCAGCAATACACGTAACC
>BPLR01001827.1:0-16215 GCA_021605095.1 Caerostris extrusa
ATTTTTAGAGATACCAAAACTTCAATAATGATAGAGAAACGACTCTGCAAAAACTACGATATTGCACAAACGATTGAAGCTGCTGAAAAGTTTCCACATAAATTCTATGCAGCTTGAATTTTTGCGTTTCTTAAATATGGGAAGGGAATGACTAGAGTACCTTTCTTATTAACAGGATTTTCAGAAGATTGAGTACTCGTGAACATAACAACTATGTAAGCATGAGTATGTAGTAAGGACTCGAGTATTATGACTAGTACTCGTTAGCAAGCATATAATTTCGTTTTGTCTAGGACTCGTAATCATAATAATTATAATATGTTTCGCAAGAAAAATAAGATGATAAATGATACTGCGTAGATTTAAGGAGATGATGAGATTCTTGGATATGGTATATAAACATATGATGAAATTTCGTGATATGCGTGATGAAATTCTAGATCCAAACTCATCACTGGAAACTGTAATTTCACAACTGTATGGAGAGCTTTAATATGATCTGGTTTTAAGTTCTCTGTTATTATCAGAAGGGAATCATTTGCAGTTATGACTTTGACGCCAGTGATCTAAAAGCGCAATGTTATATTTGATAGTTCTTTGAGAGAAGTGGTTTGAAGCGCTGAATAATTAAAAGTTAGATTTGATCTCCTGAATCAACATACGTTTCAATCGCATTTCCATGGAGCAAATTTGGGATATGATTGAAGGATCTATTGCAGAAAATCATAGAGATACTGCAATTACATAATGACTGATAGTTATCCATATGGGAGGACTGAGCATGTCTTAGAGGAAATTCTGCATGTTCTACAATTAATAGCCAGGTCAGTTGTTGCACTTAGTCCATGATGGTTACTATATATCCCATGATTTTTATATGTTATTATTATAGATGCATTTCTTTATAGTATTTATGTAGTGCAGTACTTCGTGTCCTGTGCAGTACTATAATACATCTGCATATGTAGGATGTTTGTTACAATAATCCACTTTGTTATATGGATTGCTTAGATATTTTGCAACACAAATCAATCGATAATAAAAACATTTTGTTGTAAAACTCATTTTTTTTGTCAAAAATGTTTTTAGATATTTCTTCTTTGTAGTTCATTTTATAGATATATTTTTTCATTTAGGAGAATGGGTATACAGTTGGAGTCCACTGTGGTTGTGCGGACAGGGATTGAAGGATGCTACAGTAGGAATCGTTGGGATGGGTAGAATAGGTGAGCGTTATTACTTATTTGTTATTTGTTTAAATGTTATTACTTGCAAATAGGTAAATAGTATTACTTATTAAAATGATTGAATTAACAAACAAAATTATTACTCGTTAAAATTTTAAAAAAAATAAAGTGTACAAAAAAGAAAACTTGGATACTACTACCTCAATTTTCAAACTAAATACTTGATGTAAGGATTGCTCTACTAATTTACTGTGTAAACTACATAATCATGCAACTAAAATGTTTTGAAACTCAACGTATTTATATATTGTTTAACTCATATTGGTCAAATACAAAATTCGCTCACTAATTTTTATCTTTAAACATTTTGAACTTCTCCTTTAAAAATTTCAGTGCCATTTTCTATTGGTACTTTTTCTTAAATAATGTTAGATTGTTACAAATATTTAAATCTAACTTAAAAGTCCTTTTTAACTTTACCATATTAAACACTATCTCTAAATTTATAGATTAAAAGCATTTGATTGCCTGGCAAATTTACTGTCTAAAAAGCTAAACTATGCAGTCATTTCTTATTCCATGTCTTATCTACATGTGAACCACAGACATTATAATCATGTTGTTCTTTTTTAAAATAAGTAACATCATAAGTTCGAAAGGAGATATTATTATAAAGTTATATTATAAAGAATTATCATGAAATGAGAATATTATTATTTTGCATTTGAGCAAGAAAATTTTAACCAAGCAGTCCAACTGTTAATAATGACTCAATCCTCGCCAAATTGACTCATTTTTTATAGCAGTCAATGTAATGCGCATCGAAACCGAAATCGAACAAACGCCCTGTCTTTATCTATTCACTTTATTAGTGAGTTATATATATATAAATCTAAATTTATATTAACAATTAGAAAGCGAAATTTAAAATTAATTATTAAGAAGTTTAGAAATATTTAACATGAAGTTTAAATAAATCAAAATTACTCAACAGGAGGTTTAGCATAATTCAATATGAAGTTTAAATAAATCCACATTGCACTACATGAAGTTTAAATAAATAAACATTACTCAACATGAGGTTTAAATAAATTAACATAACTCAACATGATGTTTAGAATTATTTCTTCTCAAAATCAATCAATATGAACGGTTCTAAATAATCGAAATTTTTCAGGTCAAGCTGTTTTGAAAAGGTTACTACCGTTTGAATTGCAAAAAGCCTTATATCACGACGTGTTCCATCCTATTGCACCTGGTACGTATAATAGCAAATATATCAGTACTATTTTTTTTCTTCATGATTGTCGCACTATATTTGGCATTCATGGCTTAAAATGTTTCCATTATGAAAAAAGTGTAATATGTGTGAATTTATATTTAAATTATTATCGTCAATTCATGTAGTCGTTTACAAAGCTGCATTTTCTAAATTTTTCGTAATTAAAATGAAATTTTATAAAGAATTCATTTTTATACTTGATATGATATGTTGTTAACTGTATTATTTTAAATATTTTTGCAAGTTTGTCTTATGAAAGGCAGGGATCATTGTGAAAATAGATATTGTATTAGTTATTACTTGCATTAGAAATATTTCAAATAAATAATTTTTATTAATTATTATTATTTTTTGTATATTTCTGTTATTTTACAACAACATGTGCCAAACAAAATTATTTTATAAACTTATGGAAAAAAGATGCAATTTTATCTCTTGTATTATAAGAAATCAATTATTGTGCATAAGAAATGACCATATAACTCTAAAGATAAATTTCTAACATTTCTGAATATGAGTAATCTTTAATAACATTTCTTCGAAACAAATGGTAATAATGAGATTATTTTAATTATTTGGGGATACTTTGAGTAGGATAAAAATGTGTGCTTGCGTTTTTAAAATTCATTTAAGTACTTTTATTAATTTTCAAAATCTTAAAAACAATATTCTTGTGCCAGTTTTGCTTTTATTCGATGAAAAGGCAAACTCAAAATGCATCTTTTTTTCTGATAAATACTCAGTATAAATACTTTAAAACTGAGTTCTAAGGTATATTAATATTTAGGCACAATCGCAGAATAGGAGCTGCTGGAAATTTGGTGTCAAACATTTTTTGCCACAGTGCACACGGTTGCGATTGTAAGTGTACTGAATTGCAAACAGTAGAAGGAATCCGAATTACAACGTTTGATGATTTAATGGTCAGTTGGCGATAGAAAAAAGTTGCCAAATCCCAATGAGCCTATTTAGCGATTTGGCCAATATTTATTATATTAATACCCCAATTCAATATTAATACTTTAAAGTTTACTTAAGTTAAAGTTATTGTATTACTCGTTTTCAAAAATACAAGAAATTAAATGCCCAATTTTCTTCCCAAAGTAACAACGTTTTTCTTAGAAATGATATGCTACTGTACTTAATAATTTGCGGTAAAATTGGGCCGTTGGGATTTGGCGTCAAAAAGTCTTTTCGCTAAAGTCCGCCATTAATTGGTTGCAATTGTAAGAGAAGTGAATTTCAAACAGTACAAGAAACGGGCTATCACATTTGGCGACTTATCATTCAGTTGACGCCACAAAAATTCGTTAAATCCAAACGGCCCCTATTTTGAAATTTGGCCTCAATTTGTCTCCGTTCCGTTCATAATTTAAAAACAATTTAGTTGTATCAGATCTTCTCAAAAGTATGCATCAAGCGATATCATTTATTTTCATTATTACAAATAATGCACTTATTATAATTATTTTAAAACAGCGAAAAAAAAATTCACCATAAGTCTGTTTTTAATCTTGTCTCTATAATCCTCATTTTTATTTCCGCAGCTGAAGAGATGGGCGCCATTTACACTCCATTTGAAGATTTGCTGAAACAGTCCGATTATGTAGTCGCCATGTGCAATCTTTCAGAGGAGACGTGTGGAATATTTAACAAGAAAGCTTTTGGACTCATGAAACCATCTGCTGTCTTTGTGAACACCAGCAGGTAAAGTGGAAGAAAATATCGGCAGGCTGTTTTCTTATCTTAATCTTTTAAAAATATCATAGAATAGTAACAAATTAAAGGTATTAATAATAAATATAACATGATCCAGTTACAGTTTAACCACCGAATGTATAGAAAGGTTAACATACGTTTTAAACGCAGAAATGGAAGAATCAATTTAACTGTTAGGTACTAGCCAGCCATACACGGATTGATTATATGTAAATTATAAAAACAACCAAAAATTAAATTATGATTTTCATAATTTAAATTTTTATAATTATTAAATTTTTTATCAATAATTTTATATTATTGAAATAAATTTACCTTAAATTTCCTTACATGTGTTTTTTTTTCTAATTTTTTCCTCTCAAGTTTCTTCTTTTCTGTAGACAAGAGGCAATAAAATTACTTAAACGAGCGGAACACATTACACTGTGTTCTTACATAGAATTGTAATCAATATTAATGCTAATAAATAACACTGAATTTTATTTATTAATTTATGTTTGTTTATCAGATAATCTATTAACTGATCTGCTAATTGAAGTTTTTTTTTCTAACACCTTCTTTTTGTCCTTTTGTAAACTGATTTTTTTAAAAAATTAAACTGTGTCTTGTGATCTGTAATTTTCTTAGTGGGGAAGGAAGACAGAAATTTAGGTTTCTACACTTCTCGTAGGTCCATAAATAGTGAAATTGACCAATCACTTAATAATGGCACTATTATTTTTTCCGAGGGCCAATATTGGTACCATCTCTATTTAGAACCAACACAAGCATAGGCGATAATTGATTCTTCCTCGCTTTTTCTGACCTAATGGGAAAATTATCAGGTTTATCTGTTTATTGTGTTCATCTCTACTATAAACATTATTACTAAATTTATACTTACAGTGCAATTCGTAGCTGACAAAAAATTAATCTGCTTACCTTCAAAAGACCAGGAGCGAAGTGACTTAGTGGATAGAGCTCTGAGTTATCGAATTGAAAACCCCAACAAGCTTGAATATGCTTGGTTCGAAACCCAAAAAGCTTCCGTACCTATGCAGGTTAGGCATGGCTTAAACCCTAAGCCGAATTTAAATTTATTGGCCTAAGAGTGGTGTAAATCTCCCAAATGTCCCTCTGAAAGTGCTTGTTGAAAATTGTGGTGGCAGAATTTTTCTCACATCATTGTCAAAGCTATAAAAGGCCATCTTAACTCTAGGCACGGCAATGTGGTGTGGTATAGTAGTAGTAGTAGTGAAGTAATAGCAGAATTCCAATGCGCAACGCTCAGATTGTGTTCGATAATTTTGCTTAACTCTAGGCACGGCGATGTGATGGTGTACTAATAGTAAAAATCCAATATGCAATCCTAGACTGAGGTCGGTAATGTCTCAAGCAAAAATTTGTACAAAAATTATAAATATATCTCAAATTGTTTTCCAGGGGTGGTGTCGTGAATCAAGATGATCTTTACGACGCCCTGAAGAGCGGTCAGATCAGAGCAGCTGGATTGGACGTCATGATTCCAGAACCATTGCCAAAAGATCACAAACTGACCACATTACCAAATATTGGTAAAAAATATTTTAAATTGCTCAATTTGCTTGAAAGTTAATGTTCATGAATATGTATGCTAAATTGAGTTTATGGGTTATGACAAAAACTCGCTTAATTATTTAAAGATAATTAATTTATTTTTATAGAATTACTTTGTGCGCAGATAATTTTTTTTCTATCAGCTAAAAGAATATTTGGGCGTTACAAGATTTGGTATGCCTGTGAGTGTTGTGTGTTAAAAAGCATATTTTTACCGTAAGGCTAAAATAGAAAATTGAGCTTAATAACCGAATGCCTGGCGCTCGGTGCCACAAGATCAGGCGGTGCCATGGATGTTTGTTGTGGTTCGGAATCCACTTTAAACCTTAGATATCGGTTTTAATATGACTACAGAGCGTTGGGCGTAGATTGACAATTCTACCACTTAAAAAGAAAATATCTGTCGAGAAATCTGCTAATAGGTAGAAGGCCTTGGCCACCATGGGATTGTTAAGCCAACGAAGAAAAGTAGAAAATTCTGAAAATATGTGATATTTATTCAGTAATAACTTTTTATCTAAAAAAATAAAGATCTTTTGCACAAATTTATAATACCAAGAAAATATACAAAACATTTAAAAAAGGTGAACAAAACTAAACCTTTAATCTTATATAAAAAAAAGAAAACTGTAAGACGAAAATAAAACTTCACAAACATTTATAAATTTCGTTAGTCTTAAAATCGTTATTCGAAATTCGCTAATTTATTTAAAACATTTTTCAAAGTTTTGCAGGATTTTTGGTTACGCTCATAAAAAAAAAAAATGTTAAAAGCTCATTAAAAAAAGTTCCAATTTTATGTTTTAAAAAATTTAACTTCTCATTGAAAGAATTTCAAATATTTTTGAACAACCGAACTTTGTTTTGTATGATTGTCGAATATAGTTTAAATACTAATTAAATGCGTTTATTTTTCAGCTTTACTACCTCATGTAGCCAGTGCAGAAGTATCCGTGCGAATTCTCATGGCTGAAATGGCGGCAAATAACATTCTTAATGCCCTGGATGGCAAAGCTTTAGTCAGCCCTGTTTATTGAATGGCAGAATTAAATTAGACTAATTTTAGAATTATTGTAGTGTTGTTCTGAAATATTTCTTGTTCCTTTCTATGTTCTGTGCATTTATAGTTTTGTTTTAGGAAAATAAATACTATTAAAGTGTCTGCTTGTATTTTATTTACAGGGAGGAAAATATGCATCTTATTTTGAATTATTCATAAATTATTAGTAATACTTGTATAATATTTATTATGTTTATGTATAATATTTATCATGTTATTGTGTTTATATATATATATATATAAACAACGATGAAACAAAAAAAATATCTTGATGACTCGATGACGTTTAGTTGGAAATGGGTAATATAATTATATTTAATTTGATATCATATAATTTGATTTTTGCGTTTTAATTTTCATAATACTAGATCTACTATTTTCATTACGTTAGACGTATAACCTAAATTTTAATTTTCATAATTCTAAATCTATTATTTTCATTATGCTATTACCCGAGATTAGTTCTATTACCCTAAGATTTTAATTGCCACAATCTAGAATAGAATCTATTTTTCATATCTATATAAAAAGTTATTATTTTTTCCTTTTACGTAAAAATGCTTGATTTCATATTTTTGAAAAAAATGTTTTTAATTGAATTTCTGAGAAAACTATTTTGGAACTGTTTTCTTAACTGTTTAAATTTATGTTAATATTTATCCTAGGTTTGAGCAATATTAGAATACTTAGAAGATGTGAATTATAGAATATGTTTGGTAGTTTAACGATATAATTATGCGAGTAATGTTAAAATTATTCCAAATTTTAATAATTTTATTGAAATGAAGCATTTGTGATTAGTAAGTAAAAAAATTTTTTTCAGAGTAAAGTATTATTGATCCAAAAGTGTTTAGGCAAAGCATCTTCGACGCCAAATGATCTACGAAGTGGTGACAGCGACTTTCTCGAAGCAATTACGTTCACCTAAGTATCATGCATATCGTAAGCTTATTGTTTGAGTGACAAGAACGTTTGCTGCACGCTAAAGGCTTTGAAATAAACCTGTGTGATGAAAACCTTAAGCCAGATGCAAATCCACTAATCCTGCCTTTGTACCAGCCATCTTATTACCACTGCATCAGTAGAGACTTTGCTGCATCAACTTTGCTATGTGATTCCATGACTTTAAGGTTTTGCCCTATCTCTCCTAAAATTTGCGATCTACATTTTTATTCAATGTACCTTATTACTTAGGTAGATTTTTAATTGAATGAATCTTCGTAAAAAGTAACGCATCAATTGAAGCGAGTCTTAACTAATTATTATTTTAGAGCACTTCAAAAATTTATAATATGCCTTCAATTATGAAATAATCGATATAATAGTGAAAAATAATGCAATATTTATTTACTCTATATAAGTAATGAAATATATTGAATGCATTTCAGAAGTTAGTTCAGTACACTGGCGTTATAGGGTTTTGTCCTTCCAGTACAGCCATTATATTCTCTGCAGTCAAACAGCTTAATCTTTCCATTGCAATCTCTTCAGCAGCTGCTATGTGTGGAGTTACAACTATAGCATAAAAAATATACATTTTTAAAATAAATGAATGATAAGAAATGTCAAATTAAATAAGTTCATGCGAAATTAAAAAATTAGAAAATCATATGATATTAAATATGAATTTGGTAAGGATGGGGCAGCATCATTCGAGTCGTTAATATTTTATTTCATATTTTTAACTATTTTCTACCCAGTATGGTTAACAAATATGGTCAGCATTAAAGTATTAAAGAACTAATTAATGTAGCAATGGTTGATACAATAGATTGAATTTTTTAAATTACCTTGTTACATTATTTTGAAAATTTGTTTCTGCAAAAGAATTTGTTAATTATACGAAAGAATATTAAATTGCAAAAATTTTAGTTTTACAAAACGTCTAATTTTTTATATTTTTAGTTGTACGTAATGATAAATATTTATTAAAATATAAATATTTAACAATCTGCGTGATGATTGAATCGCTCAGAAGCCCATGCAGTTAGTCCAGAAAACAAACAAAAAAAAGAGAATATTAATATTTTTGTATTGCAATTTCTTCTTTTTTCTTCTTCTTTGGCGCAACAACCCCACCAGGGTCAAGGTCGTCTGCCTACTGGCAGATTTCGAGACAGGAGATGTTTTTTTTTACGGGGTAGGGTTGTCAGCCCTACTTTCAACTCTCTACAGTCATATTAGACTGGGACCTACGATTTAAAGTGGATTCGAATCCATGGTACTAGTGGGACTCGAAGCCCAAAACCTGTGGTACCGAGTGACAGAGCATATAGCAATTTCAGAAACTATAAAAAGGACTTTCTGACCGAGAAAAAGGGTAAATCCTTTAATAAACTTAATTATTTATTCCATTAAAATTTTAAAAATCAGAAAAATATCAAAAAAATGGACTTAATCACATTAATATCTAATCAACTGAATTGTGAATATCTTAAACGCGCAGAATAAATTAAAAAGTAAAATACTGTTTAATCCACTCACTTGACGTGATTTCCAAAAATTGCCAAATCTGGCTCATTGGCCAACTTATAATTTAATTTATTTTATTATCTTGTATCTTTTTTTTTTATTTTTATCTTTTTTTATAACGTTTTCTGTGCGGGTTTATATATATATATATATATATATATATACGAAAAAATTGTCCCCTGAAGAAACATATTATGAATAATATTTAATTATAAGTAAAAAATAATTTAAAGATTATATCAAACCTAATTTTCTACGCTCCTTATCCATCGCACATATAGTAAAAACAGGTTTGAGTGTCTGCATAATATGGAACTATTAGATTCGAAATATTATTCCAGAAAAAGATTTCATCACTAAAACTGTGTAGTAAACTGTATTCTAACCTTAATACTCTTCCTTTTCAACCATGCATCTAATTTTTTTTATCTTACATACGTTAGTAAAACGTATGCTGTGTTAAACGTTTTATAATTATTTGAGAAATTACACGTGAAGATAGAAGTTCGACATTTCCGATATTTTCTACATGAAATTTGGTATAAAATATTTACGTGGTAAAATTATCGGACGACTGGAATGTGGACGTACCCAGCTGGAAGTATCCGAGGAACTTGGAATCGCCCAGAGTGTCATCTCCAGGCTTTGGCAACGATTCCAAGATGATGGTAATGTGAGTAGATGTTACAGCACAGGTCGCCCCCCAAGTTACAACGCCGAATGAGGACCGGTATTTAGCAGTTACTGCCAAAAGAAACAGACGGAGCACAGCATCAGACCTGTCTCGTCAGCTCTCTTCAGCTACCGGTACGACAGTTTCAAGGCAGACCGTTTACAGACGCTTAGGCCACATTGGTCTATAGGCTCGTAGGCCTGTCAGATGTGTTCCACTTACCGCAACTCACTGCCGCCTGCGATTAACCTGAGTAGAGAGCATGCATTGTGGACACCGAAACAGTGGTCTTGTGTGATGTTTTCCGACGAGTCCAGGTTTAGTTTTCAGTCTGATTCTCGCCGGACTATCATATGGAGAGCGCCAGGTACTCGTTACCACCAAGAGAACATCATTGAACCGTTAACGGTGGTGCAGGATGGCTCGTTTGGGGAGGAATTATTCTTGGTTCCAGAACTGACCTGCATGTTCAGAGTGTAACGATGACAGGCCACATCTATCGGGATGTCATTCTGGAACAACATGTACGATTTGTTTCGGGGCGCCATGGGTGCTGAATTTCTGTTTATGGATGACAAACGCCCGTCCTCACCGTGCAAAGATTATAGACAAATGCCTTCAATTGGAGGATATCACCCGTATGGATTGGCCAGCATACTCACCGGACTTGAATCCAATAGAGCATGTGTGGGATATGTTTGGCCGACGAATTGCAGCCCGTCAATCCCCTCCCACCTGTCAACCGGAACTTAGAGGGCATTGCTTGATGAGTGGTATAATATTCCCAAGATCAGATTGATAATTTGATACTCAGCATGCCTAGGCGTTGTATGGCCTGTATTGCATCGTCCGGGAGACATACTCCATATTAGCCATCATACTAACCATGTTATACTGTTTTTTGTAAATAGGTTCTTTGAAATTTGCTCCAGGGTGTGCAAAAATCGCAATTTTATTAATTATGTCAAACATATAGCATCTTTTTTGCTCTTTACCTTCTGTTTAATAAATAGACTTTACAAATAAGTCAAATTTGTTTTGCTGCTGTCTCTTTCTTTGCCTGAACTTCATTATCCTTAATTATGGACATGAGTGTGATATCAGATCTGATCCATTGATTCATATTTATGTCTTAAACCAATAAAAGCCCAATCCTACATAGATTACAGTAAATATTAACTTCACCTTTACAATACTACAGACTAATTTTGAAACGATGTCAACTGTAAACTATGTAACAGCAGTATTTCATACTAAAGAATATTATTTGAATGTTTATGCCTTTCTTCATTTGTGAAAAATTGTTTAAATTTATCTGAAGCAGTGTCAACACTAGTGCAAAGTTTTAAGCACCTCACATTAAACTGGTATATTCCAAATTGATGATAAATGAAGAGCATGTGTTTTGTGCCTGCAAACTTTTGCAGCAGAATATCCGCTGAGCTGCCCCTGGGTTTTTTAATGATGCATCAAAAAAACACTACAATCTTTCAAAGGATGATCTGGGGCTCGTTCGTAAGGAGAGATAATGAGATTTGTTTTTCGAGTTCAAACTGCAAAACGTCCGAAGGCATATGAATTTTCAGGTAAATGTTTCAATCTGCACGCAGCCTAAATGGTAGCATATATATATTATACACTCATGTCCATAAATTAAGGATAATGTAGTTCAGGCAAAGAACGAGACAGAAGCAAAACAAATTTGTAAAGTCTATTTATTAAACAAAAAAAATAAAGAGCAAAAACGATGCTATATGTTTGAAATAATTAATAAAAATTGCGATTTTTACTCCCTGGAGCAAATTTCAAAAAAGAACCTATTTACAAAAAACAGTATAACATGGTTAGTATGATGGTTAATATGGAGTATGTCTCCCAGACGATGCAATACAGGCCTTACAACGCCTAGGCATGGTGAGTATCAAATTACCAATCTGATCTTGGGGAATATTACAGCACTCATCAAGCAATGCCCTCCGAAGTTCCGGTTGACAGGTGGGAGGGAGTTGACGGGCTGCAATTCGTCGGCCAAGCATATCCCACACATGCTCTATTGATTCAAGTCCGGTGAGTATGCTGGCCAATCCATATAGGTGATATCCTCCAACTGAAGGCATTCGCCTGCAATGTTTGCACGGTGAGGACGGGCGTTGTCATCCATAAACAGAAATTCAGCACCCATGGCGCCCCGAAACAAACGTACATGTTGTTCCAGAATGACATCCCGATAGATGTGGCCTGTCATCGTTACACTCTGAACATGCAGGTCAGTTCTGGAACCAAGAATAATTCCCTCCCCAAACGAGCCATCCTGCACCACCGTAACGGTGTCATTCAATGGTGTTCTCTTGGTGGAAACGGGTACCTGGCGCTCTCCATATGAAAGTCCGGCGAGAATCAGACTGCAAATTAAACTGGACTCGTCGGAAAACATCACGCAAGATCACTGTTGCGGTGTCCACAATGCATGCTCTCTACTCCAGGTTAATCGCAGGCGACAGTGAATTGGGTAAGTGGAACACATCTGACAGGCCTTCTGAGCATATAGACCAATGTGCCCTAAGAGTCTGCACACGGTCTGCCTTGAAACTGTCGTACCGGTAGCTGACGAGACAGGTCTGATGCTGTGCTCCATCTGTTTCTTTTGACAGTAATTGCTAAATACCGGTCCTCATTCGGCGTTGTAATTCGGGGGCGACCTGTGCTGTAAACTCACATTACCATCATCTTGGAATCGGTACCAAAGCCTGAAGATGACACTCTGGGCGATTCCAAGTTTCTCGGATACTTCCAGCTCTGGGTACGTCCACATTCCAGTCGTCCGATAATTCTACCACGTAAAAATCATCCAAATGCTTCCTTTGTGCCATAACTATGCGGTTATTGCACTGAAAGGCTTTTAAAGCGCTTGTGAACAATTTTACTTCTTTGCCACCATTCCTTATGTACCCCTCTCTTACACTCGTCATTGTGACGTACTATCCGCGCCATCTGGTGGTTTCCTGTAATTTGCACATTCTTCTTCAAGATGTGTGTGATAATTCTACAGGTGAAATTTTTATTTTAGAGTTCAATTTCTGTGTGATTCTGAATGATCCTTAATTTATGGAGATGAGTGTATATTAAAACTTCATATTAAACTAAATAATGGTCCTAGGTTATTTCTAAAACAATACTTACCAATATTTGGTAAATTTACCAATTCGTGATCTGTTGGTAATGGTTCAGGATACATAACATCGATCCCAGCTGCTCTAATGCGTCTATTTTTTAAAGCATCGATCAAAGCCTCTTGCTTCACTATACCGCCTCTGTAAAACAAATTGTGTGGTTGTTTTTTTTTTATGAATAATGAGAAATAATTTAAATAAGAAAATTCAGTACTCTTTTGTATATTAATTTTTTGTCTAATGTGTTATTCTCTCTATTATTTTTGTAAAAGTTTCACTACATTAATAATCCCAAAATGGTAATTTTTCTATCAATACCACGAAATCTAAAACGAAAATAGATTGAAATCTAACTATATAGTGATAAAATGTTTTATTACATTTTAAAAAAAGACATAAACATTTTTTTTTAAATAATTAGCAACTACCCATCTGATGCCAGTTATTCACAATTTTGTTATTTTATTTACCAACTTTGCATCTGTAAATGGAATTTCTCAACATCTTTTTTTTTATTTCACAAATGTTAAAAAATATTTTTTTTTCTTTGTTGATAAAAAGAATATTATTGTAATGCCCATTGAAATGGGCTTATACATTTGTGAAGTTTTTTAATTTCTCGCTTTATAAACATCTTCCTTCAATGTCTACAATGGCAGATTCAGCATTATCCAGGTCATACCTCAAGAGCGTGTATCATTGAGCTCTCAGTTTGAAACGAATAACCCCAAGACAGTATTTGATGATTAACACCTTCCGATCTCGAATTGACTTTGAAAAAAGACTTTGACTTTGCAAAAGGACTTGCCTGCCTTAAACATGTCCAACCTATTCATCAGCAAGGGAATTTTCAGCTCAACAACACATTTCGAACAAACCCCCACGAGTTCGAAGTACAGTACCACTCAGAGAACGTACCACCATTAAGTACGTACTGAACGTAATAATGATGGATCGAATTCGTATATCTAAAAATTATATATATCCAATTTTTTTGTAAAAATACAAAATATAGCAAAAAAAAAAAAAAAAAAATAATATGCCATGAACAATTACGTATAAGTAAATAATGGATAAATGTCCTAAATATATTTTTAAATACATATTACTAAACAAATATTATTTTTTGAGAATTGTATTATTTTTAGTTACAACATACTGACAGATTTTCTTTGAAAAAGAATGCGCTTACGAAATTCAGTTCAAGTAATAAAGGAAATAAAGAATTGTTTCAATTGTTCAAAAAAATAACTAACAACGAACTAAACTGTTTTAAAATAGGAATATTTAACAAAATGATAAATAAAAAAAGGGACAAATTAAACATTAGTTGTAGGGGGAAAATTCGGCACTTTTTAGAAATTAAAAAAAAAAATTATAGTGAAGAAGTGGAAAAATTATGCATGGTAATGAAGAATTTAACAAATCTAAAATATAAATAAAATCTAAAATTAATTTAAATATTATGCATTTATTTGAAATAGTTATAGAAACATTTTATAGGTATATGTTCACCGACAAATTATTTATCCTGTTTCTCTAAAAGAGCAATAGATGGCGCCACAATATAAAAAAATCTTTTGACTCGAATCATTTAAAATTTTTTGAACTGTTCGAGTCATTAATGCGATTTGAATCGCCCATCACTACAATGTACAATATATCTCCGGGATTTTTCATATTTTTCTCAGGATGAGTGGCAAAACAATGAGGAAGGTTTTTTAGAAACCCAGGAAGTTGCCTATCACCGTCCAATTGGCTTCCCCCAAAACATTCTACAGACTTCCTATCAAAGAATTTTATGCCAAGTTCAAAAAAAACTTTAATTTATACTCAATAAATATAGCGAACACTATTTTGTCAGCTTTGTTATTTACAAAGCGTTTATTCATTAAAAAATCTAAATGTTTAAAAATTGGTTTTCAGTAGGAGACAAGTCTGGTGAATATGATGTACTGAGGTAGAACTCGTTCAGTTTTTTGAAGTGTGACTTGTGAAACATGAACGTTATCAAGGATTGAGCGTTATCAATCTGCTACATTACATAAAGAAAATGCAATTAGAAAATATTGTTAAAGATTTAAACAGAAAAGCAAACGAAAAATAAAATATGTTGAAGACTTCGCACAGGATGGTCAAAATTTTTTTAACTCTTTGGGACTATACACTGAAGTGACAAAAGTCATGGGATAGCAATATACAAATTTTCAGATGGCAGTTGCATCACGTAGAACAGGTATAAATGCGCAGTGCTTTCGCAGAGCTTTCATTTCTGTTCAAGTTATTCATGTGAAGAGGTTTTTGACGTGATGATGATGACCGCATGACGGGAATTAACAGACTTTGAACGCGGAATGTTAGTTGGAGCTAGAAAGCATGGGTCATGCCATTTCGGAAATCGTTAGGGAATTCCAACATTCCCAGATCCACTGTGTCAAAGAGTGTGCCGAGTATGAAATTTCAGGCATAACATCCCACCCATGGATGCGCAGTGGTCGACCGCCTGCACTTAATGACCGAGACCGGCGACGTCTGCAAAGAATCGTAAATTCTAACAGACAAGCAACACTGCGTCAAATAACCGCAGAAATCAATGTGGGACGTACAAGGGACTTGTCTGTTAGAACTGTGCGGAGAAATTTGGCTTTCTTGGGCTATTCCAGCAGAAGACCGACTCGAGTGCCTTTACTGACAGAACGACGTCGCTTGCAGCGACTCTCGTGGGCACGTGAGCATATCGGTTGGTCCCTTTGATGAATGGAAAACCGTGGCCTGGTCCGATGAGTCACGATTTCAGTTGGTAAGAGCTGATGGTAGGTTCGAGTGTGGCGCAGACCCCACGAAGCCATGGACCCAAACTATCAGCAAGGCACTGTTCAAGCTGGTGGTGGCTCCGTAATGGTGTGGGCTGTTTTTCATGCCATGGACTTGGTCCTCTGATGCGACTGACCGAACATTGACTGGAAAGGCTTATGTTCAGCTACTTGAGATCACTTGCAGCCATTCATGGACTTCATGTACCCAAACAACGATGGGATTTTTAGATGACAATGCGCCATGTCACTGGCCACAACTGT
>BPLR01001828.1:0-45084 GCA_021605095.1 Caerostris extrusa
CTTATTTCTATGGCTTTCACGAATTAAAATCAACTTAAAGTACAAGAAAAATAAATAAATAAAAAAATAAATTAAATGTAAATCAGCACTAAAGGTTAAGAACAACATTAGAATGAAAAAGTTAAAGGAACTAAGGAAAAAAAAACCATGATTGGTGAACGAAAAACAAGGAATACTTACAAAATCTAACATCATTTAAAAAGAATCACGTTTTTCTATTCAATGCGCCTTATGCCAGTGGTTTTATGGTTTCTGTAATGTTGAAACGCCAATTAAAAATCATCATTATTTATTTAATATGAATTATAAATATCTGGACAATTTCCATGACTAAAATACTAGAATTTATCATATTTCAGTCCCAGTTTCATTGTCACAGTGAAAGAATGTGATAATGAAAGAACAATCCTTGCAAAATAAGTACAGGTTTTTTTCGATATTGTTTTAACATTAAGAAACCTCAAAATATCAAAAGAGAAAAGTTAATAAGTAATAATTGAAGTAAATAAAAAATATCGCTAAAAATGAAGGATACTGCTGAAGAAAAAAATGAATTAAAAGAACCCATAAAATTTTTTATTGATGGTCGAGTTTTTGAAGAAATTTTTTGAGTTTATTACTGTTTTTTTTTACTTTCAACACTCTTTAAAATGAAAATTGATATGTATGTGATACTTTATTAGAAATTTTCATCAGTTTTTTCAATAATTTCTCATCATGTTTTTATGTTTATTTCAAAAATGTTAAGTGCAGCTTATGTATTTTAAAATATTACATTCATTTTTTTAATAACTGCACAACAACACTGCACTTTTGTTATTTTACCACACATATTGGTAGATCTCTAAATTAACCATATTTTTTAAATAACCTGATTACATTACAAATTGCAGTTACAGTTGCGATTGTTTCTTACTGTGGTAATGTTGATGATTGTTTCTGTTGGAAGATGGTTCTGTGTGTTTGTCAAATAGTCTACACCTTCTTCACCGTTATTATAAAGATTTCTGGGATTGATATTAACCATTTCGGAAACTACTGAATCATTAAAAAATCACTTGACCACCAATTTTTTTATACAATATTAGAAGCTGCCGACTTACCTTTACGATGAGCCCTTCGACGTCGTGATCGTATTTGAGAGTGAAGGTCAGTTTCCCGCAGGAAGCGCCCTGTTCCGAGCCCTCCCCCAAGAGGTCGGCACCGCTGTCCGCCGACCACTGGCGCATCATGTCCTGCTGGTACAGCTCTGGACGAATGCGGCCGATCGCCTGGCTGTCGCGCTGAGAAATATTGCACACTGCAAAAAGTGTACAGAGAATGGTCAGTTTCATATAACGCAATACAAATATGTATTTTCATATATGTGTAATGCATTTATGTATTTTCACTATATTATGAACGAATATTATAATTTGATTGTTTAATTATAAATTTGGTTTGATATGTCACTCTACGGTCATTTTTTTGCACTTTAGGTTAATTAGACTGGGGATCTACAGTTTAATTATAGAAGAAACTTACATTCATTTTCACAAAATTCATTTTAAATGATCCCCACCTCCATTCCAGCCTTTGGTAATAAGCAAGAATTGCTATTGCGCACGAAGACAAAGGTTCTGATGAGAATTTTTTTAAAATTGTTTTCTGCCAAAAGAAAATACTACTGCTGATTAAAGAATTGCTTTTTTGCATAAAAGTCGGAGAGAAACTATTTGTTTCGCATAGAATATAACAATTAGTCAGTGTCATATATTAATATATTATAGGCACTGTTATAAACTACAATTAAATTGAATACCTCAACAAAAATAATTTATAAACAGGACTCCAAAATCTTAACAAATAGTATATCAAATAAATATTCTGTAATGAAATTTTTTTACTTTTTGTAACTTTAAATTTTTCTTTATTATAATTATTAAAAGGAAACAAATACTGTTACCTATTAATATTACATTATTAAGTATTCACAAGCTTTCAGCATCTATTAATATTATAAAAACTTTATAAGCTTAGATTCATAAGCACCTATTAATACAGCATAAACTTTTAGCATCCATAAGCATTTTGTTAACTCTAAGCGAGACAATTTAGTGAAACAGCGACTTAATTTATCTCGCCAAACGATTTCCGACAGAAAGCGAAGCGAAGTGAAAAACGCCCTTGAAAAGCACTCTCTGCAAGTGGGTTGATAAGAGCGCGAAAAAAAGGGATGTAGGGGGAAGGGGTCGTTTCCGAATGTAGATAAGGTTTCCGCAACAATGCCTTAACGGAAATGTTGCATTAGGATCGCCCGTTGATGGCAGCAAATTCAATATCCGCTCATGAAACCCTACTTGTGACTTTTGATAAACGGACAGAACATTTTAAGCTGAGGCCTTATTTCGAACTCAAAGTGTGGAAGAAGACGTCCATGTTTAGGGAGTTAGTTAACTTCGGTTTTTTTGTCATCTGTGTGCATCGAATTTTCGATTATGAACATGATAGTTTATGTGTGTTTGGCTGAAAACAAATGCGGTATTTGTACCGTAAATGATTTTTGAGATTGCAAATGAGTGACATATATATCTTAAGGTCTTCTTTGCATTCGAAAATTATGCGAAAAATACACGTGGAAAACACGATTTTAAAACACATAAATTAGTAAAATAGATTTATTATACAAAAATTTAATACATGTATTTCGTGACCAACTTTCTGAATAAAAAGTATATAATTGATGCATGAAAAGAAATGAGCATAAAATGCAACAGTTTTTAAAAACGATTCTAGTTGAAAATTAACTTTTCAACTGAAAATCATAAAATGAAGCATTTTGCGAACTTTTGTTAGTAAATGTGATATTTATGTGTGCTTTGCTGAAAAACATGAGGTCTTTGTACCGTAAATGATTTTGAAATGCGAAAAATGAGTGACATATATATTAGTAAAATAGATATATCTTAAGATCTTGCATTTGAAAATTATACGAAAAATATATATGAAATACGAAAATATATATGAAATACTTGACATTTACATACGTAATTAATAAAATAGATTTGTTATATAAAAGTTTAATACATGCATTTTGTGACCAGCTTTCTAAATAAAAAGAAATCACAAATGTATTAATTGATGCATGGAAAGAAATAAGCACGAAATAGTTTTTTTTTTTTAAAAAAGGCTTTAGTTCCATTCGGCATTTCGTTCCCAGGAGAGAGGAATGCATATTTTTCAACAAGTACATAATAACAACTTATCACTGAAATTTGACAGTAGATAAGCAGTGTTGTGGGTACTTATCTTACATGCAATTAGTGTTTTGTACTAATGAGAACAACCAGTCACTCAAATCTAAAAGCAGATAATCAGTGTCATGTATAATGAGATCCATAAAATTATCTATTGTGTGTATAACCTTCACAGGTCGAAACAATTGCAGATGGAATATGGACTACACCATGAGTTGTTTCATCGTGATTGGCGATAGATCATGAGCTGAGAAAATGTCTACTCCATAGAGAAATGAGGGAAGTTGACCCCCACGTATTTTCTTAAAATGAGGCTTTTGGAGAAGAAGAGAGTTCTGCGGCGACTCGATAAGAAGTGTTGTCTTTTTCTCTGAAGTGAATGAACAGGCCGTAGTTTCCGGTTGTTTTCAACGTAAGCCCCGTATTTTATTTTGTATCACGCCGTATGATAAGGTCTGCCGCAGACCGGTTGGTCCGATTGTTGTAGAGAACTCAGAAAATCTGAGTCCTTGGAATGAGCTGCACTTTTGCATATAAATTACTAAAAAGTTAATTTTCCTTTAATTGTAAATAGAGTTATGTATATAGAAATAATACTTGTAAATAAAAATTAAATTATTCCCATGATCCTGAAAGTGGCCTTCTTGAAGCCGTTATAGGTCTAATATAGTCAGAAGCTACATAACGGATACAATATACACAATATTAAATTTTCAACAAAAAAGATTTCACTACATCATACAAATTTATATTGATAGAAATATAAATTGAAATATAAACGAACGATAACAATTAAAAGTGGATGGCCATTCATTATGTCAAAATGCTTATTAGTTTTAAAATTAAAAAACAGTTTTTAAATTACAAATCTTTTTCTATCTTGTTTGAATAAATCCATTTTCTCAAAATTAAGGGAGTTAAAAATATAGAAGAAAATATCACCTTCAAAGGGTACATCAGATAAGTCGAGCCTGTGTGAGAGTTGTCTTTGGAATGTCTGGTGCCTGGTGGGTACGGTGGGCAGCGTGGTCTGGCGAGGCGGTGCCACTTTCCGGTTCACCTCCGAAAATTCATTGCACAGCTCCTCCTTAATGTCGGGCAAACTGTGGCTGATCTTCACTGACGCCGTCGTGCTACCTGCATGTTGGACGTTCAACATTAAGATTTCATATAAAAGTTTCACTTCAAATATGTTTTTATGAATAACATTGGTTAAATTGTTTCCAGAAATTGTCTTCAATTACCTTACCTTGAATTTCCTTCTGGAAGTACTGCTTTTAGACTGCGTTTAGGACATAGAAAGCGCCATTTATATTGCAGAAACTAACAAAAAGACGACTTGCTACCTATATGCTGGACGCTCAATATTAAGATTTCATATAAAAAATTTCACTTCAAATATGTTTTCATGAATAATATTGGTTAAATTGTCTTCAATTACCTTACCTTGAATTTCCTTCTGAAGTGTTGCGTCGTTTAGGAGATAGAAGACGCTGTTTGTATCGTAGAAACTAACAAAGACGTCGTACTATCTGCATGTGGACGTTCAATATTAATGTTTCATATAAAAAATTTTACTTAAAGTATGTTTTTATTGTGGCTTCAGGAGAAATATTGGTTAAATTATCTGCAGAAATTGCCTTCAATTACTTTACTTTGAATTACCTTCTAAAGTGCTATGTTTAAGAGATAGAAGGCGCTGTTTATATATTGCAGAAACTAACAAAGACGCAATTCCCTTCTGACAATTTCAATAGGATACAATAGAATCCTGTGGATATCTATCTCATGCATGAAGCGAGCTGCTCAAGGATTGCACAATCTAACTAAACAATTACAAATCGGTGAACGTGCAAATGAACGATACTACTATGTTTGTGTTGTCGACTGCTCTTCTGAGCATCTATTATAACATTATACTCGTTTAAAAGGAATTTTGAATATAATTCCCTATGAGATACTGACTGATAAAAATGAGATTATAGTACTATATGTATTATATTCAATGAGCCAAAATTGTGCCAAAAACAATAAGAGAAATTCTGTTTACCTGATGGTGACTTAGGAGGTTCTGTCGCTTCATCTATGGGCAGGGTGTCATCCTTCTCCTCTATGGAAGGCAACCTGCTGCAGTCTGTGGGATGCGTCGGGGTTGATGGCCGCTTGAGGAGGAGGACGGCTGCTCGGGGTCCGTCCTCTCCGTGGCGGGCTTGGGGGTGGCCTGCAGGCGCTGCACCAGCCACCTGTAGCTGAAGTAGGCCACGATGCCCAACAGGACCAGGCTGAAGGTGAGACCAGCAGCCAGGAAAGGGGGCAGGGAAAACCCTGATGGGAAACCTCCTTCATCTACGTCTGCGAAAGAAAATGAGACATGATTAATAAATAGATTGTGGGTCAAGGTTTACCCATTGAAGAGAAAAACGAAATTTAATAATTAGAATATTTTCAGATGAATATACTAAGATTAGTTAATATAAGATGATATAAAATTAAAAAAAAATATCATAAACAATGGTGCCTCATACAGAATATGGATGTGTATTCTTGAGGTTCAATTGAAGTAGTGAGCCAATAAGAAAATGTGTAAGCCAGTGCAAAGTGAAGTAATATAATAAAGTTATCATGATGAAGTTATTTCACATTTTGCATTAATATCATAAAATTTAGTTAAGAGTTTATCAAAACGCTCACGATAATAATTTTTTAAAAATAAATTGTTAATGATAATGCTATTTACCATTAATTTCATTTAATGACCATACACGAACAACTGCAGTTTATGGATTTATGATAATATTAATTAAAACAATGGCACATTGTCTTTTATGGATAATATATTTGAAATGAATTTATTTTTTATCCTTAAATTGAACAAAATTCCTATCACTATTTTAAATCCATATCAAAACGTTAATTTTAACAATAGGAAATAATATATAATATAAGTTTATCTCGCGTGCATTTAATAATCACTACTTCTTTATATTTTCAGAATAAATTAAAAAACACAACGTTCAATTTTTATTCATGAGCTTTAAATTATATATCCACAACTCTTCTCCGTGAAAACAATGGCTTATTTGGTGAAAGCGCGTTTCTTTTAACTCGAAGAACAAGTTCAAATCTCACCAATGCCTTCCAATGTCGTTCTAATTTTAAATCTGATGGCCGAGATAAGCTCTCGGTGCCACAATTTTGGGTGCGAGTCCAGACGGAGTCATGGATGTTTGGATTTGGACTGTCAAAGTCCAGTAGTTTGATATATATACTTTTTTTTTTTTTTTTTTTTTTTTTTTTTTATCTTCAGAATAATATTTCTTTTAAATAATCTAAGTGTTTGCATTTATTCATGAGTTTATAATATCAAGGTAATAAGCTGTTAAAATAATTTATTATTAAGAATCATGAGAAATTAAATAACTTTATAAAATAATCTTTGCTTTGTATATCTTTCAGGTAACATAAAGTACAATGTTTCATATTTAAGTAATTTGTTTTACAAAACAATTTATGCTTGTGTATGTATTTGAAATTTTGTATTATAATGTATATAATATAAGTGGGTCCATCAGCATATTTCTAGGGCACTAAAATTACAAACAATTCATTTCTTTTTCATTATTAGACTCAAATTGCAAAATCAAAAAAAAAAAATTTTTTTTTTTTTTTTATGTGAATACCAAAATGATTTATATACCTAAGGCATATTTATCTCTTATGTAATATCTCCTGAGGACCATATTTTTTTTTTCTCTTATTACCTTTGTCCATAATTTTGCAGTCTGCTCCTAGTCGATTTATTTATTAGCTATTAAGATTTTCTAAATTCTATAATAATTGATTTGATGAATATTCCTTCAGCTCTCTGATTTGTATAATCTCCTATGTAGTGCTTATTGTATCATATTGCTTTTAATTTTTGTCTCTAAAATCTCTTACTGAACGTTTTTTTATTTTTCGCATTTCAAAAGCTTAATCCTTCTTCAATTTTTTTAAATTTTTGACATTTAGTTCAGTTATTGTATGAATTTTCCCCATTTTTCAGCTTCTGTACCTCCAAAAGTGAATTATGCAAAACTTTCCCAACTCCATCGTGACCTTTCCTTTCACCCGTCATCATTCCCAAACTGTATAGGGGCAACTCAGCTCTAGGCACAGTGATGTGGTGTGGTGTAGTAGTCAGTTTGGAATCCACTTAAATTATATCCCTGTCTAATATATAAGAGCAGTGAAAATCCTACTCCACAAAAAAAACTTAATTACATGTCCCGAAATCTGCCAAATAACCGGATTTTGTGCTCACCAGGGTTGTTGTTGCCAAAAAAAGTGCAAAGTTAAAATCGTATATATAACTATTAAAATGTACATTACTGAAACAATTTATTTATCAGTTCTTTTAAAGATAAATTCCTTTCCTCGAGAAGTCTGAATGCTGTATCTTCCACTTACCGTCATTTACTGTGGATATTCACGAAAAAGTCTCATAATCTTTGTTTTTAACGTTCTCATTCTAAAGACGTTGATGCGTAAAATGGTTCTAAAACTACAAGTGGAAGAATATTTTTAACAGATTTTAAAATAATGTTTCCAAATTTTGCTGTTTGCATTCTCTTAAGTCAGCTGGAAGAAATAGAAAGTGACATCAGCTATTTTTGAGAATTTTGATCAAGAAAAGGTAAACCGAGTTACACTTTTTCCTATGAGAGTGTACATGGGTTAAATAAGATTACAAAACAGGTTTTATCTCACTAGATAGCAATTTTATTAGGAAATCCGAGCACAGAAAAGATATTCTTTTATTAAATCTTTTATATTGTTAGAGTGAATATAACTGATTTCTTACTAAATCCGGAACGTGCCAAGATATATATTGCCATTAATTCCATGAAATATGGAATGTGGAAATGATGCGAAGTCCATTTACAAATTAATCTGAAATATTTAGATAACTCTGCTTTAAATCAAATGTTTACGAATAGACAGCCAAATCTATAACGCACGGCATTAAAGCGCAAATCTATATCGCAATATATTACTATGTGATTCATGTGATTTATTGCCCACGATTAACTGCTCTCTACGAAGAAGGATTTTAAAGCATTAGTCTATTCGCTGGCCCTGCATTGTTTCATAATGCGAATTCAGTCTGTGATACGTATCGTAAATCCGTTTACTTCCAAAATCTGTGGTCGCCATTGGTTACAGGATTGAATTAATTTATTGAATTTATCAGGTAACATTTCCCATGTATTATTATAAGCTTTTTTATAGTTTTCGTGAGATATGGAAGGAAATAGGTATTAAATACATTATATTTTTTTATATAATGTAAAATGCACTTAAGGAATTTGGATTTATTGCGGTAAAAGGCTTTTAAAAATTTAAGGAAGTTTTAGATGGATTTGTTTGAAACATTTTTGGAATTTTGGATTTAGAAAATGGAACTGAAGATTTTTATACGAACATTTTTCGCGGATTACTATTGCAAATGGTGGCTCAAAATCAAGCAAGAAGTGATGCTTTTAATAAAGATTACAAGAGGATTTGTTTTAAAAATCAATTTGGTATTCGCTGTAATGTCTCGGCCCATACTAGATTTATAACGGCTTCAAGAAGGCCACTTTCAGGTTCATGGGGACATTTTAATATTCATTTACGAACATTAAATATACAGAACTTTATATCTTTAGAAATGATAATTAAAAATGTAAATTAGATACACAAGTGCAGTTCACTCAGGAGGATGGAAATTTTCAGAATTCGAATCTACGACGAATCTCAAACATGTGGTCTGTGGCAGGCCTTAATTATAACACGACGGGATACATGAAACCACAAGGGCTCACTTTGAAAGCAGGCGGAAACTCGGCCTATTCAGTCACTTCAGAGAAAAACAACAGTTCTGGTCCAGAACTATTCATCGACTTCAGCGGAACTCTCCTACTTAATTTTTCTTCTCCAAAAACCTCCTTTTAAGAAAATATGTCAAGGGGGGGACAGTTTTCCTCATTTTCATTGGAGTAGACATTTTCTCAGCCCATGGTCTATCACACATCACGATGCAACAACTCATGATGTAGTCCATATTCCATCTGGAATTTGTTTTGATCTGTGAAAGTCGCACAGGCATTCTTAATTTCATGAGGTCTCATTGTCCGTGACACTGAATATCTGCTATCAGATTTGAGTGACAGACTGTTCTTATTAGTACAAAACACTACATGCATGTGATATAAGTATCAGGAAACACTGCTTATGTGCGGTCAAACTTGAGTGATAGGTTGTTATTATGTATTGTTAAAGAATATACATTCCTCTCTTCTGGGAACGAAATGCTACAACTCACCCCACCCGAAAAATGCTACAATTTTGAAGGAAACAGCTCTTCCATTATCAAATATTCCTGACTGTTCAGGAGGTTTAGGAATTCAAATCTTGTTGAATTTTGGGACTACATTTTTATATTTGACTCTTAAACTGATTTCAGATATATCATGATAATAGTTAAAATATCATAGTTTAAGGATTAGAAATACAAAAGATATTTATTAAACAATATTATAAAATTATCTATAATTGATGCTTAAAACAATATGCAAACACCATCTTTTAAGCATCTATAACAATAAACATATTTTTAAATTTTTAATAAATTAAAAAAAAATGATACTTAGTAATAATATAATTTTTTATTTTAAAAAAGAAATATTTAATTTATATTGCTACTAAAATATATTAAGTTGCCTGACTCGTGACAACGTGCGTATATATATATATATATATATATAAATAACAAATGTATTATATACATTAATAATGTATTATATACATTAATAATGTATTATATACATTAATAATGTATTATATACATTATAATTTTATGATGTAATTTTTTACTTTTAGAATGTAATTAAAGATCTTTATTCGTATACTTTCAAAATGAATGTTATTTTTCGGAAATTAGTATTTAAATTATATGCATTATAGCTTTCTGATATAAGGTTTCGATTTTTTTAGAGTGAAATTAAATATTTTAATGAATGTTTTTTCGGAAATTAGTATTTAAATTATATGCATTATAGCTTTCTGATAGAATTATTTTACTTTTAGAATGGAATTAAAGATTTTTATTCGAACACTTTCAAAATGAATATTTTTCGTAAATTAGCATTTAAATGATTTTTAAAAAATTAAAGAGGGCGCTTCTTCAGACGCGAACCAATCCCTGATTCGATGAGAGGCGCGTCCCGGGAAACAGGTCGCCTAGCAACGGGAATCTTTCTGACGTCACTGCAACCATGGCAACGCTCGGGACTCAACGCGACACGCTCATAAAAATTGCACACCACAACACAGACCGCTTGTATTTAGAAAGCATTCTTCCGTCAACAAAAAAAGAAAAAAAGTTTCAACGTTTGATGTTTCTGTTTTTGTTCTGGGTTCGACCCCGGTCTAACACATTTAAGAAAGAATAAAATAAAATAAAATAAAATAAAAAAAGCTACAGCACGAACCGAAATACCTCAGGGCAACTCAGTTTTATTTATTTATTATTTTCTTTCTTTTCGATAAGGTTACATTCGGAGTTTTCGGGAATCACATGAATATTTAATGGCTTGTTTTGGAGAATGAATTAAGGTCTCCAGTGAACACGTAGGTTTTTAAAGTTCTATTTTTAGGGAAAAAAAAGTATAGGTTTGGAATTGAATTTTTAAAATTCGTATATATAAGATATTTCTAGGAAAAATTGGAAACTTTATTAATTAACACAGAACGTGATCGAATTTAGTGTTCAATTATTTAGAACGAAATTGAAATTTTAAGTGCATATACAGATGCATGAATTAATTTTTAAATGAATGAATTTTGTAATAGATTCATTAAGATTATGAAATAAATTGAAATGAATATTTAAATTCAACGTATTGCTTTGCTAGAAATAATTTTACGAATTCTTGTGGATTTTGTTTTACATTTAGTGAATTTTGAATAATAATTATAAACTATTTATTAAGAAAATTATATACTGGTAAGTATTAAAATTCATATATGTTTAAATAGCAACAATTATATATCGATATGTATTAAAATTCATATATATTTTAAATAGCAACAATTATATACCGGTAAGTATTAAAATTTATATATGTTAATATATTTAACAATTTTATACCGATAAGTATTAAAATTCATTTATATTTAAATAATTTTGAACGTTTTTAATGAAAGAAAAAAATAATTACAAAAATTGCTTAAAATAATTAATTAAAAATTTAATTATGCCTCAGTGGCATTGTGTGCCACTTGGTAAGCATTAGGGTGCAGGTTCAATCCGCTAGTGACTTTGTTGTAGATACTGTTTTAAAAAACGAGAATCCTAGATGGCATTTATGATATTCAACACATTGCCACGTGAGTCGGACTACCTGGCGGGAGTTTTCAGATTTTCTCCCATACGATACGAAATGCGGGTTAGTTCCCCTTAAAAGTCCTCCCGGAAGGCACTACCCTTTTCTTCAGTCACACGGAAAAGAAGCTGCTCTCCCTCCTTCCATGAAAATTTAATTACCAATTTTCTTCAATTTAATTACAAAAATGTCTTATTTATGGCTTCATAAAAAAAAAAAAAAAAAAAAAAATTTACTTAACGTGCCAGGAAACCAAGATTTGATTCTCGCTGCTGACGCGCGTTTCACCCTTTTGAAAAAGAGTCGACTTGGTGATGAATGCACACAGCGGAAACTTGCATGGCCATTCGGATTACCTCATTTCTTTAATGCAGATCATAAATACGACGGAGTTACTTAAAAAAAATATTGATAAGTAATACTTGCAATATTTTTGTCAAACCAAGGAGGAATGTTTTGGTTGTTTTTAATACCACTTGGAAGACATTTAACCAAAGACAAGAATCCCTCTATTGGAAGGAGGGAAAGCGGAGGTGAAGGTAGGTAGAAGTCTGACTTGGCTCTGTGTCGCTGAAAAAGGAGCGCAATGCCTTCCGTTAGGACTGTTAGGGGGACCTATCCCGCATTTGCGTGTAGAATGAAAGAAAACCTGGAAAAACTCCCACCAGGTAGTCCGATTAACGAGGTAAGCTGCTGAACCTCACAAACGCGATCGAGTTTATTTTTTGAAGTGGCTTGATGGCCAATTGGCTAGTATTCTGGCCTTTGGTACCACAGGCTTCAGATTCGAGGTGGCATGGGTGTTTGTAAGTGGTTCAGAATCCACGTTAAACTGTCGGTGGTGATCTAATTAGCCTAAATTGAGCGAAAATAATCGTAGAGCGACAAACCAAACTAAACCAAACTCGTTTTTTGAAACAGTGTCTACAACAAAGCCACCAGTAGATTGAACCTCCGTCCTAATGCTACCCAGCTGTGCGCGTTGCCACTGAGCCATGAGTTGGGCATATGACGATGTTTTTCGTATAGACAGTTGGATTGTTTAGTTAGGAATCTTTGCATTTCCGCATTCAAATGTGAGGCATCCTACTTAATGGTATCAACTTACTTGCTTGTGGCGGTATAATAAGGCCATGGAGTACCTTGGTAACGTTTAAAATTCTACAACTCGCCGAATAGACTAGCGAATAATAAAAAAATTGTCGAAAAATAGTTTATCTGAACGATAAACTATGCAATACTGCTAAACACATTGAATAAAAATCTTTTACTCAAAAATCTCATTAAAAAAAAGTAGCGTCAATATTAAATAGTTATAATATTTCACCAAATATATCAAAGTCGAAAATCTTAAATATAACAACAAGTACAAAAGATGCGATGTTAAAATACAAGATGAAGCCAAAGAAAATAATCGAAATATTCAAACAAAGCAATTACGGGAACGCCGTTCCCTAATGATTTCATAATGAAGGACAAACCTTCCTTTGTTTTGTCACACCTTGTTTGTAAACTCGAGACAGTTCTTTGTTGGCTCCAAAGGATCGATTGTTGCAGGGTACCTCGGCGAATTCGTTGAGGTTAAGGGGCGACTAGTTAGTGAATATTTAAAAGAAGTCTTCCTGATTTGCAGTCACGCGCTTTCACTCCTTTGAAATCTGACGTTTCGCATGGGTTAATTTATATCTGATAAGATCGGGAAACCAGCTTTGTTTGACTTAGAATAAGTGAAACTTTAAATATTGTTGTTGCATCTTATTTTAATAGGCATGCGGATTTAAAATAAGCTTCATTTTTCTTCATTAGCGCTATAAACTTAAAAACATAGAGCAACGCGTTTTTGGTGAATAGAAGGGTTGGGTTACTAAACGAAGGGAGTTTCAGTTCAAAATTTATAAACTACAGAGCATAAAGTTACAGTATCTATGTCTAGGAGGTGTATGATAAAATCGTAGGCAATAAAGTTTTTATGTCGGTCTAAATAAGGAGGAATGGGGCCTGGGGTCGAATGGCTAGCGCTCTGGCTCTTGGTACAGCAGCTTTCGGGTTGGAGTTCGGTGGTGCCATGGATGTTTGCAGTCGTTCGGAATTCGCATTAAGCCGCAGGTATGATTCATATGACAGTAGAGAATCACGGAATGTAATCAGATTTTTCACCCACATCCTTTCCAAACTGTATAGAGGCAACTCAGCACTAGTACAGTAATGTGGTGTGATGTAGTAGTAATAATCCGATTAACGAGATAAGATGCTGGATGTCACACACGCCATTGAGTCTCTCCGTTTTTTGAAACGGTGTCTTCAATAAAGCCGCCAGCGGATGGAACCTCTTCCTAATGCTCACCAGTGGTGCGCGTTGCCACTGAGCCACGAGTAGAATTTGAGACAGTATTTCTCGTATAAACAATTAGTTAGAAATCTCAGAGTTTCCATTATCAAGATGTGAGGTTTCCTACCGTTGAGTATAAGTGTAATAAAACAATCCGTTGAACATCTTGATAACGTCAAAAGTTCTACAACTCGCAGTACTAAAATAGTTTATCTAAGCGATTAACAATGAAATACTGCAAAAAAAAAAAAAAAAAAAAAAAAAAAAAAAAATCTTAGAGGCAAAATCTGTCATTTAAAAAAATAGCGCCAAAATTAGATAGTTATAATATTTCACGAAATCATCAACAAGTACAAAAGATTGTGTGTTAAAATCCAAGACGAATCCAAAGAAAATAAACCGAAATATTCAAACAAAGCAATTATGGGCCCGCCGTTCTAATGATTTCATAATGAAGGACAAACCTTCCTTTGTTTTGTCACACCTTTGTTTGTAAACTCGAGACAGTGCTTTGTTTGCTGAGAAGGATGGATTGTTGCAGCGTACCTCAGCGAATGAGTTGAGGTTGAGGGGCGACTAGTTAGTGAATATTTAAAAAGAAGTCTTCCTGCTTTGTAGTCTAGGAGCTTACGTGTTTTCACTCCTTTGAAATCTGTAGCTTTGCACGGGTTCATTTATCCCTGATAAGAACGGAACGCCAGCTTTGTTTGACTTTGAATAAGAGAAATTTCAATCTTGTTGTTGTTGTTGTATCTTATTTTAATATGCAGGCGGATTTAAAAAAGCTTCATTTTTTTTTCCATTAGCTCTGTGAGCTTAAAATGTAGAACAATGCGTTTTGGTGAATAGAGGTGTTGGGTTATTAAACGAAAGGAGTTCGGTTCAAAACTCAATAAACTACAAATTATAAAGTTACAGTAAACTTAAAAACATAGAACAACGCGTTTTGGTGAATAGAAGGGTTGGGCTACTGAACGAAGGGAGTTCAATTCGAAACCCTACAAGCTACTGAGTATAAAGATACATTTTCTATTTTTAGGAAGTGTTGATAAGTTCATAGCCAGTTAAGTTTTTCTGTTGGTCTAAATAAGGAGAAATGAGGCCTGATGACCGAGAGGCTATCGCTCTGTCTCTCGGTAACACAGGTTTCGGGTTCGAGTCTTATCGGTGCTATAAATGTTAGTGGTTTGGAATCCCCTTTAAACCATAGGTTCCGGTATAATATAGATGTAGAGATAGAGCTAGAGCGTTGGGGTACGGCTGACAACCCTACCCCTGAAAAAAAGAAATATCTCTCGTCTCGAAATCTGCTAGTACGCAGACGGTCTTGGACCATCAGGCTGTTGCGCCAATGATGATGATGATGAGCTCGATTGTTGCAAAATATTAGCTTCAAACACAGTTATTGTGGACGAAAATAGAAGTATTGCCATTTTTATTGTAAGTTACAATTATTGCTTTGGAAAACGAGGAAACTCAATGGAGATTGATACAGTGGTTTTCGTATGGATTGCAGATTTTCTTAGCTCCAAATCTTTGAGTTTCCGCCATCCAGATGTCAGATATCCTACCAAAAAGGATTATTTTACTTGCTGGTGTGGATGCAACAAAGCAAACTCCGTGAAACACCTTTGATGAAAGTGCTACAACTTGCCGATTAGATAAGAGAATAATAAAATTTTTCTCAAAAATAATTTATTTGAGCGATTAACAATGGAAATACTTCTAAAAATTTAATAACAAAATTTTTAGAGGCAAAAATCTATCATTTAAAAAAATAGCGTCAAAATTAGATAATTATAATATTTCACGAAATATATAACAAAGTCAGAAATCCTAAACAATAGCAACACGTACAAAAGATGCGATGTTAAAATCTAAGATGAAGCCAAAGAAAATAATCGAAATATTCAAACAAAGCACTTATGGGCACGCCGTTTCTAATGATTTCATAATGAAGGACAAACCTTCCTTTGTTTTGTCACACCTTTGTTTGTTAACTCCGAGACAATGCTTTGTTTGCTGCAAAGGATCGATTGTTGCAGCGTATCTCAGCGAATTCATTGAGGTTGAGGGGCGACTAGTTAGTGAATATTTAAAAAGAAATCTTCCTGCTTTTGTAGTCACGCGCTTTACTTACTGGTATGAAATCTGTCGCTATTTAAATGAGTTAATTTATCTATGATAAGAACGGAACATCAGCTTTGTTTGGCTATTTGAATAATGAAATTTAAATCTTGTTATAATTGTATCTATTTAAATTTAATGAATTTAAAAATGAATTTCATTATTTCATTTGGCCTATAAATTAAAAACAAGAACAATGCGGTTTGGCCCAATGAGAATTGTGGCCAAATGAAAGAAGAAAACCGGTTCTGACTGACCCTGCTTTGTAGTCACGCGTTTTAGACCTTTGAAATCTGACAGCTTTCATGGGTTACAGTATTTAAATCTAGGATGTGTATGATAAATTCGTAGGAAATAAAGTTTTAAGCTGGTATAATTTAAATCTTGGTTTGTCGCTCTTATTTTTGTGCACACTTTAGATTTCAGAAAGGGAGTTTCAGCTTTTTCATTAGTGCTACAAAACTTAAAAATTTAACAAAATTTTTGGCGAAAAAATCTATCATTTAAAAAAAATAGCGTCAAAATTAGATAGTTATAATGTGTAGAGTTTAAAAAGACCGAAACTACAATAGCAACACGTACAAAAGATGCGATGTGTAAAATCTAATCCACCAGGTTTTGAAACTAAAGTGAGTTAAACGGCCATAAATAAGATTTGGTTTGTCGCCGTTGCCACTAATCGGGTCGGGATTGCACACTTTAGATTAATTGGACAGTTGGACCTACAGCTTAACGTAAAAATTCCGAGTATCCAACAAACAACCATTGAGTTATCCTACCTGAAAAATCTTGAGGCTCGTTCAGTTTTAATAATGCAAAAATGGGATCAAAATTAGAAACGTTATGATATTTCACAACTCACTATAACAGAGTGGAAATCCTCAACTATAGCAACAGTCAAAAGATAAAAAATAGTTTATCTAATCCACCAGGTTTTGAAATATAGGAAAAAATTAAGAAAAATCTTTCACTAAAAAATAGTTCAAGTTTTTTAGATAGTTATAATAAAGAAATAGGCCTGAAAGTGGGAAATCATCAACAATAACAACAAGTACAAAGTTCTTGTCCCGGCGGTGGCTAGGATGAAAGTTCGAATCCATTTTAAGCCGTAGGTCCCTTGTGGGTGTATAAAATGCACTGAAGCATCGCCACGAGCGATGAGGCAGTGGCACGCCTGCGGCGTCCATCCCGTAGGTCCCGGTCTAATATAATAGTAGAGCATTGGGGTAGTGCTACTCGCGCCGGCGGCATATCTTCAAGCTACATGTACCCCTTGGGTAGTGTTAAATGAGCAACAGCGGTGAAGCCCTTGCTTATGGTATAAAAATAACTGTATCTCTATTTCCATCTGCATTAGGGAAAAAAAATAAGGAGAAATGGAAGAGATCCCTAGATGCCCTCCTTGGAAAAATTCTTTCTAAATTGTAGTGGAATGCAATAAGTTCTCATTCTAAATAACGCTAATACTGCTATACTTCTGTCGTTCTAATGCCAAAGAGACCTTAGGACAAAGGTCGCGGTATTTAAAAATAATAAAAATGTGGTTTTCATTGTATTTCATTATAATATGGAACCCGGAGGTGGATAGAGTGTTAGATTTACAAATCAAGGGTATTTCGCCATCCCTGAAGATGTTTATGCTAAATTAAAGGACAAAATGAAGGTGGAATGTAACAGATTCTCACTCTAAGAAACACTGAAACTGCTATACTTCTAACGACAAAAAGACCTTAGGTCAAAGTGCGTGATATTTAAAAATAACAAAAACCATTGCTGTCATTGTATTTTAGTTATAATATGCAACTCGGAAATGTATAGAAAGCTGGATTTCCAAATCAAAGGTGTTTGAATCGAAACTCAACATTCCATGACTAGGTAGGCATAATAAATCGAGGATAGTAGCATGGAATGTTAGTTAGGTTGCGAATCTTCAGATTACATTGTAGAATTCATTTCATATCGTGCTGCCACATTGAGCTTACAGCGTTCCCCCTCTGGCGATACACACTGGCTAACGCTGAATCCGCTACATTTTCTCATCGTAGTTCTCAGCGTAAAGTACCTTACATAACCAAAAAACGTTGTAATAATATGATTACAAGTTTAAAAATTCTTTTTTAACTCCTCAAAGAAAGCACTTATTTTTCAATGTCAGCATTTACATCAATTTAACTCTAACATTCGAATAATCGGTTTACTAAGACTCAACTAGTTAAAAAAAAATGACAAATTGTTTATAGTTATTAAATCATTTTACAATAAAAGTATGTTATTGTCTTGTATTATTATAATTTTATTTTCTTATATTATTAATGTCAGATTGAGAGGAATCTGATCATTTTTATAATGCTTTGTTCAAGGAAACATTCACAAGAAGATTTCGAAGGCTTTGCTGCTAATGACCATTCTCTGTACCTCAATATTAAATGGTTTCAAATGTAAATAATTGTGGAGTATATATTAACTTCAGTGCTTTAGGATCAAATGAACCCCTCCCCCTTTTTTTTTTTTTCGTATTTCTAATCTAACGTTCCCTTCCTCTTTTGGTTCATACAAATTCATAGGTTTTTAAGATTATCCAAAAACTTCATAGAAAGTAAAAAAATGAGAATAACATATATGCTTGTCTTACCTATATCATGTAAATACATAAAAAAATCTATTTAATACAGGAATACAGAAACTTCGAATATCATAATCATTAAAAAAATTTCATTGATACAATTTAAAAAAAATTAAGCAACAATCCGTATAATAATAGGAATGCAGGAACTTCGAATATCGTTAATCAATAGAAAAATTTTGCCACCTTTTTTTTTTTTTTAAATTACAGTTTAATATAGGAATACGAAAAGTTCGAATATCATCAATTATTTAAAAAAATTCATAATCAATTTTTATTTTTAAATTTAAGTAATATGTTGAGCAACAATTAGTTTAATGCAGTATTACTGAAACTTCGAATATCGTTAATCAGGAAAAAAAAAAATTGTCACTGTTTTTTAAAAAATTAAGCAACAATCTATTTAATACAGGTATACAGAAATTGTCTACCTACTAGCAAATTTCGAGAGAGGAGATGGTTTAGTTTTACAAGTAGGGTTGTCAGCCTTACGCCTAAAACTCTCCAGTCATATTAGACCGGACCTATTGTTTAAGGTAGATTTCGAACCACTACAAGCATCCTTTCATTACCAGGATTCGAACTCGAAACCTATAGCAACGAAATCTAACGCCATAGCGTTATTCACACGACATAAGGGGCAGAACTTGCGGTTTATTATAAAAAATTTGATATTTTTATATTGTTTAATATCATGACGCAAATTATTCAATATTTTAAATCAAAAGCTATATTTTATTATATTTTTTTTTTTTTATAAAAGTGGTCAAACAATATATTTGAACGGGAATTCAAAAAAAAAAAAAAGTATATTGTAATTTTCAAAACTTGGGAATATTATTAAAATATTATTAATATTATTATAATAAATCATATACATAAATATTATTATATATAAAATATTATTTTGAAAATTAATATTTATCTTCAAGCATTTGCGGATATCACTTGACAATTGGAGGATTTTTCTGCATGTTATCCAACTCAAACCGTAACTTGCGATAAAAAAATCTCCCAAACGATATTAAATTCTCTGCACAAATCGTGGAACCTTCAAAGAAAGTTCAAAATATTGGAGCGAAAAGGATAGAATTCTTCTCCAAACTTTCGAATATCGATGGCGAGCAAAATGAACAGACGTTAAATAAAGCGAAAAAAATTCAAAGAAAGAAAATTTTGTGTTCCTTTTTTATCTTTTCGAACAGCGAACGCGACGTGTGTTAAAATTCCCAAAAGAATAATGTCTCCCAACTCTTTGCAAGATCAAAACCATGTTTCAGAAGTAAAAAGTGAAGAGAGGAAAAAAAAAAAAAAAGAATGGCGGGAAAGGCAAAGGAAGGAAAATAAATGGCGCTCACCAAACTGTTGATCTCTTAACTGTAGAATATTCTTTTTTTTTTTTTTTTTAGAGAAAAAGAAAATTTGTTCCTGTCATCTTGTCATTTAACAAGAACCCTACAGAACACTCGTGTTCAAAAAGCAAGAAGAAAATTGTAAAAGAGAACAGCAGACGATTTTTTTTCGTTCTTTCTTTTGGAATTTTCATTACACCCATGTCATTTTCAGTCCGTCGTTGTCGACTTTGAGGTGATGAAAAATGTAAAGTTCATCAAATTTAAAATGGATCTAAATGATAATACACCACCCAGCTTTAAAAGAAAATGGCGAATATTCGAAAGATAAGGTGGAATGAATATCATGCATTTAAATGTCCGATTTTAATCGAATATGTAGAAAAAATGAAAAGTATCTTTATTTAAAACATATGTATCTATTTCAATGAAAGATTATTTATTTTTGATGTTTTTAGGGTTGAGTTTCTTAGAGTGGTGAATAAAATGATTTAATTTTGTTTGGTTACGGTTTGCACATTTCATGACAACACTAATTCAGAGATTAAGAAAATAAAAAAAAAAATCTTCGAATATACCGGCTTAAATATACTTTGGATGAACTGGCTTTGTATATACTAACTTATAACATTATGCGCCAAATTGTTCAAAATTCTAATTTAAATGCAACATTTTATTAATTTTTTTTATAAAGGAAGTATAAGAATATATTTTTTTTAAATTTAAAAATGGAATTTAAAAATGGAATATATTGTAATTTAGAGTATATTTTTCTAATTGAACGTGCATTTAAAAATGAAATATAGTGTAGCTTAGAGTATATATTTATATTTGAACCTGAATTAAAAAATAGAACATATTGTAATTTTTCAAAATTTAATTTTGAAAATTAATATATTTCTTTAAACATCTGCGAATTTCAATTGACATCTGGATGATTTTTCGCACTGTTTCACAAACTCAAACTGTAACTTACAAAAAAAATTATCTTCCAAACGATATTAAATTCTCAGCATAAAATCGGGAAACCTTCAAAGAAAGTTCAAAATATTGGAGAGAGAAAGGATATAGAATTCTTCTTCTCCAAACGTTCGAATATCGATGGTGAGCAAAATGAACAGACGTTAAATAAAGCGAAAAAATTCAAAGAATGAAAATTTTGTGTTCCTTTTTTTATCTTTTCGAACAGCGAACGCGACGTGTGTTAAAATTCCCAAAAGAATAATGTCTCCCAACTCTTTGCAAGATCAAAACCGTGTTTCAGAAGTAAAGTGAAGAGAGAAAAAAAAAAGAATGGAAGGGAAAAGCAAAGAAAAAAATAAATGGCGCTCACCAAACTGTTGATCTCTTAACTGTAGAATGTTCTTTTTTTTTTTTTTTTTTAGAGAAAAGAAAATTTGTTCCTGTCATCTTGTCATTTAACAAGAACCCTACAGAACACTCGTGTTCGAAAAGCAAGAAGAAAATTGTAAAAGAGAACAGCAGACGATTTTTTTTTTTCGTTCTTTCTTTTTCGGAATTTTCATTACACCCATGTCATTTTCAGCTCTTCGCTGTCGACTTTGAGGTGATGAAAAATGTAAAGTTCATCAAATTTAAAATGGATCTAAATGATAATACACCATTCTGCTTTTTTTTTTTTAAAAAAAATGGCTATTCGAAATGGAATGCATTCATGCATTTAAATGCCAGATTTTAATCGAATACTCAGAAAAAAATAGAACAAATATCTTTATTTAAAACGTATGTATCTATGTCAATGAAAAAAATTTTGTTTGATGTTTTCAGGATTGAATTTCTTACAGTGGAGATAAAAATGATTTAATTTTTTTTGTTTGTTTACCATTTGTACATTTGATAAACACCAATTCAGAGAATAAAATAAAAATAAATCTTTGGATACATTGGATTAAATAAAATAGCATATTTGAATGAAAACTTTTGAATTTTATGAAAATAATGTGATAACTTGCAGTTAATATTGACAAACATTTGTTAATAATTTATATTCAAATATAAACAAATTAGTTATTTAAATATTTAATTTACTTTTTATTTGAAAAATTAGCAAAAAAAAAAAAAAAAAAAAAAAAAAAAACCCCCAAAATCTCACAAAATTTAATCGAAAAAGATAAACTGAAAATAAAAATATAAGATATACTAATAAAAATCAGAAAACTCATAATATTTTTGTAAGTAAATAATTTATATTACATCTTTTAGCTTTTACAACAGCTTTAATACTTATTTGCCATAAGAACACCATGTATTTTTTTTGTAATTTCTATATCAATGTTATACAATCCTTCTAATAATATAATTGTTTTTTTTCTGTCTATGCTGATTTTTAAATTATTTAAATTTAATTTAATTTAAACAATTATAAGCAAACTAGTTGTTTAAATATTTAACTTACTTTTCCAAAAATCAGCCGTTAAAAAGTAGTAAAACAAATCTCTCAACATTCAGTGAAAAAGATAAATTAACAAAAATAAAATTAAAATATACTAATAAAAATCATGAAAAGTCAGAAAAACTTACAATATTTTTGTAAGTAAATAATTTATAGTATATCTTTTAGCATGCATAACAGCTTTAATACTTATTTGTCATAAGAACACAATATATTTTTTTGTAATTTCTATATCAATGTTAAACTATTGTTCTAAGAATAAAATTGCCTTTAAAAAGCGAACATTTCTTCAAGTAAAACAAGAAAAAAATATACAAAAGCAGATCAAAAACAAAAAAGGGTTGTCTAATTTTCTACATAAATTGAGCTCCTAATTGGAATTTCGAACAAGTTTTAAAATACAATACTTGCTTTAAATTCTTGAAATCAAGTAACATTGCATTTTTGAATCGTATTTCCATCGAATTTTATTCTTCAGAACTTATTTCGACATTAAATATTCTTTCTTTTACGCCACTGTTTAGAACGGGCAAAATATTTAAATTTAAGCCTTCTAAATCTGTTCTTTTTAGCTTATCTGGCAGGTTTAGAGAGGTATGCGAAGAATTCGCGATGTACGAATTCTCGAATAATTGACTTCGTTTTCATTTGAGTGCAGAAATAAATTTTTTTTTTCAGAAAGTAAATTCAAAAGCTTGTGAAGGATGAAATCTTTTGGCTTCGTTTTTTTTTTTTCTTATTAAATCTTTCAATATTACGATTTTGCAATCCAAAAGCTTTGGCTTGCGATAAATATTAAATTATTAATATTCTTGTATTGAAAAAAATAATAAAACGACAGTAAGCAGTATGCAAATGTCAAACTTTATCGTTTTTAATGGGAAAAGAATCAAAATTGCAATATCGTCTGCTAAACAAATTGACGTTTGATGGCATTTAAGCATCAGAATTTATTAAAGATAAGTTGAGTGGCAATAAAAAATATTTTATATTATCGTTCCATGTAAACTTTAATGTTAGTTCTAAATAAATAAATTGTCAGGAGATTATGAAGTATGGAACTGGTTTATTTTCAAGTAAGAAAAAAATAGTTTTTAAAAAATAGCTGTTTAAAATAATAGTTTAATATTATTTTTTCAAATATTATATTAAATTTAATATAATTGCTAGAATTTTATTGATAGACCATTTATAAAACTAATTGCAAAAAATTAGTTAAAAAATATAAATTATTTTTAAAAATAGTTGATGGATTCAAAATTCTTAATTTTAAATTTCCCATTATGCCGAGCTAAAAAAAATTATCAAGTAAAAAAATGCATTCCAGTTTTATTTAATTAATTACACTTTTTTTTTCAATTTCATAATCAAATACAATTTCATAATTTTATTATAATTCATTTTTTAATAATGAATGTTCTAATTCATACATGCTATTTATTATTTAATGTATGAGTTCTAATTAAGGTGCCCCTAGAACATTATATTTTCTTTGACTGATTTAAATATTGATTATAGTTATTATTTTAAAATTTTGCATACTCTCCAACTAAAATGAAACTTTTGATACTGTAACATCTCGGACAACGGCAGTTTCAAAAAGAGGGCACAGTTTTTCAGGAACTTTCATAGGAATACTTTTTTATTTTTTACCTCCATTCATAGGAATACTTTTAAATTTTATTTACGTAAACATTATATATATATATATATATATATATATATATATTTATATATATAGAACTCATTTACAAAAAAAGAAAATTAAGAATATAAATTAGATGATTAAAGTGCAGTTCTCTTTCGAGTCTACGACGAATCTGAAACACCTGGTATACTGCAGATCTTAATTATCAGACGGCGTGATACATGAAATAGGAACACATTTGCCACTGAGCGGAAATTCCGGCCTGTTCTGTTTAGAATAAAGTGTGCACATGATGACGAAGAGCTACAAACCATATTCCAAAATAGTCCGATTTAAGAAAATGTCAAGAGGGTAGGGTTACCTTTTTTCACTTTTTTTAAGAGGCGACATTATAACTCAGCCCATGATCTATCAGCGATCAAGATGCAATTACTCATGGCGTAGTCTGGTCTGTAATTTTTTCGACCTCTGAGGGTCGGACGTCAATTTCATTTCATGAGGTCTCATTATCCATGACACTAATGATCTGCTATTAGATTTGGGGACAGGTGTTTCCATTAGTGCAAAATACTGACGTAGTATATAATATCCACGACACTGCTTGCCTGGTGCTAAATTTGAGTGACAGGTTGATTATGCACTTGTTCCAAAGAATATACATTCCACCCATGTGAGAGAAATGCCACAGCCCTTTCCGTTGGAAAAATGCCAGACCGATATATACAGATATTAAATATAATTCATTTAGTAGAATTTTAATTTATTTAAAAAAATAACGAATAATTTATAAGAATTTGTGTTGAGATTCCGTGATATAAGAATTTAATCATCAGAACAAACTAATCGATAACATTTGATTTAACAAATAACAATTAACAAATTTTTTATCAATTAATTAATTTATTTTATAGTTAACAAGGAAGTTATAGTTGTTTTTATCAAGATTGTGCGCTTTTTATAATGAATAGACTGATTACACGTTATAACGACGAACTACGGACTACTATTATTAATTTAATTTTCAATTTTTTTTTTTTTTGAAATTTCATATTTAGATAATTTAAATGAATTTCAATTATTTTTATTAAAAATAAATGTCTAATTTTTAATAAAAAATACATAATTTTAAATAAAAATTATAATATTTATAAAAAATGCCATGATTAATAATAATCTTATTAGACATGATAAGTAATCATTTGGCGGTGAAATATCTATGATGGCGATAAAAAGAATATATCTTATCGCCATATGCTATTTGTGCCAAACTAAAAATTATTTATAGTATTTTAAACTTTGAAACTTCCAGACATTTATATTTTTTCCAACCTGTTCTTCAAAAATATTCTGAACTTAAAAAAGTTAGAATCGACTTTCTTTTGAAGCAACAATCCTACCAACTAGCTTTTTTTCTTTTTTTTTTTTCTACAACTTCAGAAAGATCATTTTTACCAACTGCTGAAAATGCGACATTTGAAATGGCGAGACTTTTAAACGCCTACGCCAAGTTAATGGAAGTGGAAGAAAATATCTCCAACCCGAGTTTAAATCGGACTTTTTGTGTAGTTAATGACGCATAAATTCCTTATTTTTTAAAGAAAAATAAGTTTCTACTTATTGCCTCAAAATTTACATTATTTTCCCTGTCCTTCTGTGAGTTCAACAGAAAAAAAAAGAGCAACAAATCTCCAATTTCTTCTCATATGTTATGTACTAAAAAAATCGTTCAGTTCTTCTAATGATATATTTTGTTTTGATGTAAAATGATTAAGTTTGTAAAGAAATTACGAAATTTAGTTTGATAAAAAAAATAATTCAACAAAAAAAAAAAAAATAAAAAAAAAAAGAAAAACAATTTTTTTAATAAAATGTCAAGAAGTAAATTCGAATCATTTTAATATGATCGATTCATTTTAATATAGTGAACTTGAATCATTTTAATATAGTTAGTTTGAATCGACCATATCATTTTGATATGGTTCAATTCGAATTATTTTAATATAGTTGATTTGAATCATTTCAATATGGTCAATTCAAATTATTTTCTTATGGTAGATTCGATTTGTTTCAATAAAGTCGCTTCGAATGATTTTAATATGGTCGATTTGAATCGACCATATCATTTTGATATGATTTTCGATTTGAATCGTCCATATATGATTCGAGCATATTATTTTCATATGGTCGATTCGAATTATTTCTGTATGGTTGATTCGAATCATTTTGATATGGTCGATTCGAATCATTTTGATATGGTCAACTCAAATCGTTTCAATATGGCTAATTCGAATTACTTCAATATGGTCGATTCAAATCATTTCAATATGGTTGATTGGAATCATTTCAATAATTAGTAGTTCGAAACCATTTAAAAATGATACGTACCAGATTCGTATATTTATTCATAATATTTTTTTCTCTGTAAACATTATTTAAAGTTTTTTTTTTTTTTAACCGAAGTAATTTTTAGCTCAAGGAGTTTCTTGCGAATAGAATTTGAATCTTTATGCAACTAATTTTGTTGGGTAAATATTTGTTTTTTATCAGTTCTGAGAGATTTTTTTTTCATTTCTACACAAACATAATAAAACTAAAAAAAAATATATTTTGCTTTTTCAATAACGTTTGAAAATCATGAATATTAAATTTAAAACTAAGCTTTCTTTATCGGGATAAAATTAAAAAAGAACTTTCGAAGTTTTTGATAAAACTTTTTTATATTGAAGAGTAAATTTAAAATAAAATGTGACATTGTATATTGATAAGGCATATATTTTACAATATTCTACAAAAGTTTAAAGTTTCACATCTAATACTTATATTTTTTTGTAGTATTAGTAGAAGGGATATTATTTTATATTGTATATTTTATATACATTTTCCGTAATAAGATAGGGTACAGTAAATTTATGGTTATATTTATGCTATCAAAATTCTTAGCAAATCCTTTTATCAATGAACAAAAAAAGTTTTTTAATTCTTTAAAAAGTCATTATTTAAATAATACAAATAGAGCAGATGCTAATTAAAAAAATCGAATAATGAGCCAAAAATATCTTTTTTACAATTTTAGAGCGAATGGATTAAAGCGGATTTTTGTAGAGAAATAATTAAATAAGTATAAAAAAATTCAGAAAATGGGTAATATTTTCAGACATGTATTTGCAGTATACAGGTATAAAAGATTTCAATTTTATACGTAGAAAGTTTGGTATGGAATTTGAAACCTCAGTGTCTATTTTAAAATTTGGATGGTGATCTCAAAATGGACTAGGTGTACTTAGGTAATAATGCGGAAGGAAAGTTACGAGCTTTTTGATTAAAAATGCACCTGATAGAAGGAAGTTTATACTAAGTCCAAAAACTTTTACCAGGCAGTTATTATGTCCAATTTCTAATACATAATTATCAGAATATTTTTGGGATAATGTAAAGTAATGAAATCAGCTATAAAACAGACTGGAATTCTCAGATGATTATCAAATGCTAATATTTAATAATCAATGAACAATATATACAAAATATTGCTTGAATATTTAGAATAATATTCACAGATAAACATATATAATTGCTGAAATGCACCCAAATAGTTAAAATGAAGTTTATGCTAAGTACAAAAACCTTTACCAGGCAGTTATTATGTTCAACTTCTAATACATAATTATCAGAATATCTTTTTGGATAATGTAAAATAATAAAATCAAGTATAAAACACACTACAATTCTCGGATGATTATAAAATGCTATTATTTAAGAATCAATAATTAACACACACAAAATATTGTATGGATATTTAGATTCACAGATAAACATATCTAATTGCTTAAATATATAAAATAATCAGTTAGTAGTAAAATTATACAATACATGTTAAATATCTCTTTTTTAATAATATTATTTACACCAGGGGGCAACCCAAATGATCTTGCGGGCCAGTTTAGAAATGCATCTAAGTCCGCGGGCCCCATATAAAATTATATATATCCCCATATTCGATTTAGACCCACTATAGAAATTTTTTTTTGTATTGAAAAATTGAAACATAATGCGTTATTATTATTGTGTGTACTAATATTCTTACATGGAAACATAATACTATAATAATAATGATACTAAATGCACATTGCAAAGAAATATATAACACTAAAAATGAAATATAAAAATACATAAATATAAACGAGTTAAAAAAGTTAGATCATTAAATAATATTTATTTTAAAGGGCGATATTTGTCTCTCCACTCACCATAATTTTGCAGAATAAAATTTAATTATTCTGCGAACTCATAACTGTAAACCCATAAATAAAACGCAATATCTGTCATATGTTTGCAAGCATATTAATTTCATCTCATAATTTTGACAGTTAAGTTTTGATTATATGGATGCACACATAATGTACTTTTTTAATACATTGGTTTTTCACTACTTTGGCCCTTATAAAATAAATATATTTTGTAAAAGTGTGAAGTACTATTGATTTAAAAGTGTACTATATAAATCAATAAATAACATATACAAATTATTACTTGTGTGATTATTATTATTTGTGAAGATTTTTTAAATCTCACAAATAAATATATTTAACTGCTTATTATAAATTATTTAACTGCTTATGTATAATAATCACTTAGTAATAAAATTATATAATACATATTAAATATTTCTATTTTTATAATATTATCTAAACTCTAATCTTCATTTTCATTTATATTTCTTGTTAAAAAACTTACCGATATTAAATAAATCGCATTTGCTGAGTCTTGACAAGGCTGGGTAGTATCTGTTGCTTATTAAATAAATATATCGAATATCTTTTACCTTTTTCCCCCCTTATGTGAAACCGATTCTGGAAGACTTGGCAGATTGCCAAGTCTGACACCTGCTAATCCACCAAAGGCAAATGAATATTTCATTCTCCAGTCAAAAGCTTATTCAAGTAAAGCATTAAATGCATTTATTCTTCCTTTTTTTTACTTTCAGAAGTTCCATCGTATTGTCAGAGAATAATTCTCGATTATTTATTTATATAATAAAACTTTTTATCTGTAGTTTTCATAAATGCATTGAATGGAAAATCTTTTTGTACCATGTATTGAGAAAAACAGTTTATTAAGACAATTGAAAAATAAATTTTTACTAATATAGATTTATAATATTTTTTTTTTTTTTGTTTATGAAATGTGATTGTGAAAAAAAAAATACTGAATTAACATTGTGGTTCTTCAACGAGATTTGTTGCTATAGAAATTTTCGTTTTATAAAAGAATAGCAAGTGAAATTAAGGTAAAAAAATCTTGACCTGCTTTTTCAAAAATATAATTAAAAATTGAAAAATAAATAAATAAAAGACACATACGGTGTATGAACAAATGAAATAATTTATTTCAGGTTGTTTATTTGATTACAAGTACACAAAAAAAGCTTTCAGACCTCTAAAAAATAAAAGCCTAACAAAAAGTCCAGTTTTGAAAATATTTCAAAAGGACATTCAATGTACAATTTCATCAATGTACAAATGATAGCTATATATATTCATATTTTATGAATTATATATATATCTATTTAAATTGTGCACTTAATATTTTTTTTTTTTCAAAGCAGCTCAAAATTTTTTAACTATCTTATATTTTCTAAATTTTCTGAATGTACAATTATTTTAGTAATCGGTGTTTAGAAACAATGTTTCTAATAGAGCGCTATCATGTGGAAGCCTTAGTTTAGATGGTCATTAATTAATTATGTCATCATCAGAATAGTTTGGATTTAAGGTTTAAATCATCAGGATAATTTAGGATTTAAGCATAATAATAATGCTAATGCATAATAGCAATGTTGCCCTGCTAATGGTAAAATGGTACGTTGACTCGTATTTGCCAATGCGATTTTCTTCATCAAATTAGTTTTTCTCGTGTAAAGCTACGTAAGTTCAGACAAGAGAGGCAATATATACAGAAAACACTCAGTTTCTTAATTTTGGGCGTAAATGTTGACGTATGTTAGTCAGTCATATGTTAGTATGTTAGACCTAGTTACGACTATTTCTCAAATTACAGCGCGGGACTGGCATGCCATGAGTAGTCTGCACATGGATGGAGGGAAAGGGGCAGATTCTGTTGTGATGGAGCACCCGTAGGTAGAAGTCTGACTTGGATCCGAGTCGTTGAAGAACGAGAGCAGTGCCTTTCCGGGAGGACTTTTAGGAGGGAACTTTTCATATCGTCTGGGAAAAAACCCGGAGAGCTCCCACCAAGTAGTTCGAGATGCGGAATATCACAAAATGCCATAGAGACTCATCGTTTTTGAAACAGTATCTGCAACAAAATTCAGGGGATTCGAACCCGAAAGCTGTGGTACCGAACGCTAATAGCATTAGGACTACTACTACTATACCATACCACATCACTGTGACTTAGAGCTGAGTTGCCCTATTTACAGTTTGGGAATGATGTGGGCGAGAAGAAGTCTGATTGGGCTCTGTGACGCTCTACGGTCATAGGAGAACGGGACCTATGGCTTAAAGTGTATTCCAAAGAACTACAAACATCCATAGTACCATCGGGACTTGGAGCCGAAACCTGTGCTGGCGAGCGCCAGAGTGTTAGCCAGTGTTCGGCCATTCATGCCCAGTAAAGAATATAGTTATAAATAAATGTATGAAAAAACAACAACTGAGAAAAACAGATATGTTACTAAATATTAATCACAAGAAATTCAATCACAAAAATTGTAAAATAAAACTGATATATACTGTAAAATATGCTAAAATTTGTAAATTTTTTATAAAAAGGATTTTTATTAAAACTTATTCCATATTTCTAACATCAAACTAATAATTAAATAAGATAATAATAATAATATATAAAAAAATATTTATTCAGTGCAATATGTTTACGCAATGCGCAATGTCAAAAGCAATATGTTTACAAAAATTGCAGACGATTTTTTTTTCGTACTATGTATTGTTAGTTAAATATTCAAAGGAAAAAAAAACCTTTTCACCAATCACAAAATGTGCTGAAAATCTTTTCATTTTCTGACCATAACTCAAACAGCAATCAAAGCCAGTGTAAAAGGAGCAAGGAATGACAATTGATAAAAAGCAATTAATCGAACGTCACATCGAAACTAATAAAGATAAAACGATGCTTTCGATTTTCACGCTGCGTCACAGGGCTGGGAAGCAGTATTGTCTCATTACAAGCACTATCGACTCGGAGGGAGTGAAATTGATCCGATCCAAGGTCAAATCCCACCCGGCGCTTGACCTGTTACACATTCTATCGCAGTCTCATTATAGTCTGCAGGAAATAAAAAACACCAAACGACAATCGGAAGGCCGTTATTGGCAGCCATCACTCGATTTCCCTTTCAAAGTCTGCTTTTTAATTAAAGCGAATTTTATTGCACGCCATTCAGAACATAAAAATGCATGTTTTTAAAGTTCTAATTAAAAAGCATTCGTGGAACAGAATTTAGAATGGTTTTCGTGCTTTATACTATAGTTTATAAATTAAATTCGAAAATTTCAGTACAAATGTAAACCATTACTTGATGGGATTTCATTATAATAATATATAAATAATTTTTCAAATGCAATCATGCAGTATAATTTTTTGTAGAATAATTAATTTACGTTGTTTATTTTTTCATTATAATAATCCACGAATAATTTTTCGAATGGCAGCAATTCAGTATAATTTTATGTAGAATAATTTATTTAAATTTTTTTTCGCTTTCTTCATTATAATAATTCCCGAATAATTTTTCGAATGGTAATAATGCAATATAAATTTTTATATAAATAATTTATTTACGTTTTTTTCTTCTTTTCTGTCTTTCTTCATTATAATAATCCGTAAATAATTTTTCAAATGGCAACAATGCAGTATAAATTTCTGTAGAATAATTTATTTACATCTTTTTCTTTCTTCATTATAATAATTCCCGAATAATTTTTCGAATGGTAATAATGCAGTATAAATTTTTATATAAATAATTTGTCTACGTTTTCTTCTTTTTTCTTTTCTGTCTTTCTTCATTATAATAATCCATGAATAATTTTTCGAATGGCAATAATGTAGTAAAATGTAAATAAACTATTTTAATTTTTTTCTTTCTTCATTATAATAATCCACAAATGTTTCAAATGGCAACTGGCAATTTCAAATGGCAATGGCAAATTTGTAGAATAATTTATTTACATTTTTTCTCCTTTTTTCATTTTCATTATAATAATGAACGCATAATTTTCGAATGGCAATAATGCAGTATAAATTTTTGTAGAATTATTTATTTACATTTTTTGCTTCTGTAGATGTGATAAGTTTCTGTTTTGAGTTTTGTAACAAAATATAATTTTTATTTTGCTTCGTTTTTATAGGCTTTGTTGCATTTTGTAATAAATAAGAAAAAAAATTGAATGGAATAGTTTGTATACTACATTAGGGTTTGTCTTTATTGACAAAGAAGGAATCATATTCCATATACTATTTTTTAAATTATTAAATATTTAACTTAATTTCCGAAACTTTTTCTTAAGAAGTATTTGCTGTAAACATTTTTATAATAAAGAAGGCTACCAATTTTCAACTTGCCCTTGGAGGCCCAAAAATCTACCAAATTTTTTAAAGGAAAATATCTTTTTGGAATAGTTAAAAGACTTTTAAGTAAGACTTATATGTCTGTAAGACTTTTAAGTGATTAGTGTATCGATTGGGAGAAAAAGTGAATAAAATTTCAATTATAACTCCGAGTCTATTCGGGATATTCTGTCATAATCTCAACCACATTTGCTCTTTTTTTTTCCTAAGACTATATTTTCAACACAAGCATGGATAGAATTTGCGTGACACACTTGCTGTTTAAACGTACCTTTATTTCAATTCTTAAGAGAACATTAGTTTAAAATTCCGCTCTCTAATAAACGTCTAAGTAATATTATACTTTAGTGAAAAATTTATGCTATACTTAAGTACTTGTACGACATAACTATATTTAATTAGTAATTGTAAGACATACAGCTGATATGCAAGACATTTGCCCACTATTGCTTTCTTTGCAGCCTTTTATGTATGGCAATTTTATTTTAAAAACTCTTATGATAGTTTTTTTTAAAGATTCTCAGGTTTTAATGAAAAGTTAGAATATAAAATATAATACGATTCAAGTTTAATAAGAGTTAATCCTTAAAAATTAGGAAAATCTTTTATTAATATTTTCTTATTTTTAAATTTCAATAACGTGTCAGTTTGGATGCAGTGTCCATATCTACATTACTTTTATATATTTATTTCTTATCGTAAAGTCACTACTGTGCTGCTATCGAAACATTAGTTGTTGGTTATATTTGTTTCATGAATTCATTATGTATTTCATGGGATTATTGGAAAAAATGTCCCATTTCAAAATTATACTTAATAAAGTTCATATGGTTTGCACATTAGATACACATTTAGGCATTAGACATACATTAGATACAAATCCCATTAGATAGTACATTTAGATAATACATTAAAATGTACAAACCTATTTTAATTAATATATATTTGTGGACAAGCATTTCCAGACACGAATATTAAAAATAAACGATCAATAGAAATCATTTACTAATTATGTTTGGATTTAATTAAATACACCTTTAATTTATTTAGGTTAATTAAATACATCGATGGTATATTTAATTCTCTCAAATAGTTTATTTATTATCTTACATTACATAATTTATTTTTCATTATATTGAGTATTTCAGTACCGGATTTTTCAAACTGCTGGGAGAAGTATTGAATAACGTCACGATTCGGAAGCACATCAAATTATTCAGATTTGTAAGAGATTTTTAACGTAGCATGCACAGAAAACACAAGAAATGAAAAGACACCTCGTAAGTGAGCACGCGGTTGTATGAGCTGTTATGTAAGCCTCATATTTTCCGCGTGGAGAATACTCTGCAAGATTTTCCTTTGCAATTGTTTATTCCCTCTGCACTGTCAACGGAGATTTCATTGTATTGACTGACGAAGCGCTAACATGCGTAGGCGAGAAGTTTAAAGGAAATGAGTTATTGCCGAAACGCCTGCAGAAGTTTCTAGTGGGCTTTTGTTGGCCAGCATTGGTTGACGTCATGTTCCTTGCTGTTAGACGGATTCTCCATAGAACTTGAGGAAAGTATCTCAGCTTAGGTATGGTCTAGAGCAGGTGTCTCCAAACTACGGCCCGCGGGCCAAGTCCGCCCCGTCAGTGTCATCAATCCGGCCCACGACAGCGAATATTTTATTGTTGCTGTAATAAGTTGGATAAAAAAATACATACAGAATGATAATAACTCGGTTTTATTTACTTGCTAGGTAAAGCTTAATGACAAGCATAATACGCAGCAAATTTAACTTAAGCATAACAACTAGCTGGAAATTATAGAAAACGGCAGAAAAATTAAAACGGTTTTGGTCCTTGGTACTTACTGGAGTAAGCAGTATGGCCCTAAGGCTGGAAAGTTTGGAGACCCCTGGTCTAGAGAGTGGAACAGACGCGTTCCAGTTAGTGTGTTGCGATCGTGCCATGGTTCCATGTAGAGGAGAAAGCAGCTGATATATTTGTCTTGTGTTTTTTTTTTTGTAAATATTGTGAATGTGCTATTTATGTCATTCAATAAATTTTATGCTTAAAAAAACTAAATTGTGGTTGAATATTTTGGTTTATAAAAGTTTTTGGTTTTCATATCTGCATACAGTTTATCTAATCTTTTATAATGCTAATGCTGAATATAATTTGTTATTATCATGTGTAAACATGATGTTTTGTTTAAGAGTCCATGACAAATGCTTGGAGAAAATAAGATTCCATGTCGTACGTCGGCAGATAATAACAGAATAGCCACAACATATAGCAACTTTAAAATTCAAAGAGCCACAGTGTAACTCATGTATATTCTCGCTGCTTTCGAATTTGCTTGTGTTCCTAATTAAATTTTAAAGAATTTGATTTTTAATAACGGGTGATAACGGATTTGCAGATTTATAGTACCTGTACTACTGCTCAAGTGCTTCAGTTTTGGAAAAATCAATTTGATTTGATTTGGTACAGTCATTTTTTGCACGCTTTGGGCTAATTAGATAGGGACCTACAGTGTAACGTGGATTCCGGACCACTCACAAACATCCATGCCACAGCCAGGTTTCGGACCTGAAGCCTATGGTACCAAAGGCCAGAGCGCTAACCAATTGGCCATTAGGGTGCGAAATAATAAATAAGACAGTATTACTTCCAAGTTAAATGTAAATCTTACAGTTTAAAAATGGCAAATTAAAAAAGAAAAACTTTTATAGGTATAGTAATTATGTATATGTTACGATGAATGGGATTAATCGGTGATTATTCATAATCACCGGCGATTATGCATAATCACCGGATTAATCCCATTTACCGTAACATACATATGCTATAACTATATTTAAAATAAACTCACTCTATTGTCCGAATTTCCTTTACATCAGAACACTCTCCTACTCATTAATTTGTATACATTCAGGACAATCTACTGTATTTAATTAAATGACTCATTCATTAGTAATTACATCAAGGCGCAATCAATAGCGCTATTAAATTTTACACAATCCGGCTCAAATTACAAAACTATTCATAATCCTCTTAAAATAATTCCACTCTGGGACCTGAAATCAATTTGGATTGATAATCTGTGTGCCGTATTATAGATTTCGAGTGCTTTGGCAAAGCGTTTGCAAAGGAGAAATTGTTTGGCCAAAGGATAAATGTATTTTTCTTCGTTAGCACACACACAGACACAATGAGCTCGAAGCTTTCACCTGATCTCATTTAAAGACAACATTCTGCGGAACCATCTGCGCCCATTCTTTATTATTCAACCAATCAGGGAAGACGATTCGTCTGTTGACTAGATCCAACATTCGATTACGATGATGTTGTTTAGCATCGATTTGAATAGCTATTGTCTGTTCTTTTCGAGACTGATGCTTGTTGTTGTAAGTTTCGTTCTTTTTAGAAATCGTTTGGTTATTTTTTAATTTTTTGTTCTCACGCGTATTTTAAATAAGTATTTGTTTTGAAGTGAATTTGCGTGACGATATCGATTGATGGGGAAGCTTTAATTGTAATCGATTGATTGTTTGTTGCTATAAACATTTTTATTAGTTGCGATCGTTGCTGTAATGAACAACAGCGCAAGAGATTTTGTTGTATATCTTTTTTTGGACTTATAATATATTTAATGTAAGAATATTAAAGCTAGAAGATACGTTAGTGGATAGCTAAATTTCTAATATTTTAATTTTGCTCTTTGGTTTATTAAATTAATATAATTAATTATTAATTATTTCTTCTTCTTCATTAGCACATTAGCGCATTATGTGGGCCAAAGCGATCTGCCTATCTGCAGATTTCGGGAGAGGAGATGTTTTCTTTTTTTTTACGGGTAAGGGGTTTTCAGCCTACGTTCAACGCTCTTACAGTTATAATAAACCGGGACCTACGGTTTAAATTGGATTCAGAACTACTATAAACATCCATGGCAACACCAGGTCTTGAACCCGAAACTTGTGACACTGAGAGTCAGAATGCAAGTCTCTCGGCCATCAGATCACTTATTTAGTTTATTAAAAATGTGTATGCTTTATTACAAGTTGACATCTTATAATAATGAAAAAATTTGTAAATATTTCTCTCACCCAAGAGGAAATACAGTGCAACCAGCGCTCCCATTGAGAAACGTTTAGTTCAGCGTAATCACACACTTCTGTTGAGGAACGTTTAATTTATAGTCTTTTGATCCGAAAAGAAATATATTTAGAGCAACCCAGTGTATTAGTTGCCTTACAGACTCTCATCCGAAAGAGAGTATACCTGCACGTAGCCGAGTTTCGGGTTTCAGTCTTCGAATTGGAGTCCTTCCACGAATCTATAATTATTTACCTTTAAATGTGTTAAATATTGTATGCCTCTAATTGTATGTGTATGATGTTTGTGCTTGTGTAAAATATATCTGTGAGTTCTCCAACCTGTGCCACCAATCTCTCAACCTAATCATACCAGTTACAATATGGCTTCCCAGCCCACACATTACACGTTATTATTTATTACATCGCTTTGAATTTGCTCACAAAATGTGTGCAAATATAAAACTGTTACAACGATTGCATAAAATCTTGATATTACAATTAGTTTTTATAAATGCTAATAAGATACATTAATAAATGAAATAAATATGCTTTAAAGATATATTTTTAATGCAAGTGAATCAATATTTCTAGGAAGTACATACTTTCACTTCCATTAGTTCGGTAAACGGAATACATTTTAATGCAGTACAATTTTGAGGAGGATATATTGCTTTTTCCATTAACTGTGCAAACGATATATTAACATGGGATGCATGTCTGCCCCAATTTCAGAAGAAGGCGACACCTCACTTAATGCATCTTTTGTAACTTATTAAGTAATTTTTTGGCGCACTGCGTGCGATTTAAAATTAGAACACGCGTTTAATAGGTGACCTCACAGAGTTATGATTGGTTTATTGCATGTGCGAGTTGTACATGAGGAATCTGACAGCCTTGAAATCTGTTTATAGCAAAGTTATGTAGGAGCGAAAAATAATGGTTTTTACGCTTATAAGATGATCGTATATTTTCGATGAATATAGGTTTTACGTTTATAACAAGATAACCAAGGATTTTCGATTAATACAGGTTTTACGATTATAAAATGATCATATTTTTTTCGATGAATACAGGTTTTACGTTTTTAAGATAAACGAGCATTTTCGGTTAATACAAGTTCTACGCTTGTAAGTATTGTATATATTCGATTAACACATATTTTACGTTTGTAAGGTAATCATGAATTTTCGATTAACACAGGCTGATAATCGTTTGTAAGGTAATCATGGATTTTCGATTAATACAGGCTGATAATCGTTTATAAGAAAATCATATTTTCGATGAATACAGGCTTTTAATCGTTTATAAGGTAATCATGGTTTTTCGATTAATACAGGCTTTAATCGTTTATAAGATAATCATGGATTTTCGATTAATACAGGCTGATAATTGTTTGTAAGGTAATTATGGATTTTCGATTAATACAGGTTTAAAATTTATAAGATAATCTGGATTTTCGATTAATGCAGGCTAATAATCGTTTGAAAGGTTATCATGGATTTTCGATTAATACATGTTTTAAGTTAATAAGATTAATACAGGTTTTATGTATATAAGATAATCGTATATATCGATGATAGTATCGATGAATGCAGGTTTTACGTTTATAAGAATATAATCATGGATTTTTGATTAATACCGGTTTTACGTTCATAAGATAATCAGGGATTTTCCATTAATAAAGGCTTTTTACGTTTATAAGATAATCATGGGTTTTCAATTAATACAGGTTTTACATTTATTAAATAATCACGCATTTTCGATGAATACAGGTTTTACGTTAAGATAATAATGAATTTTCCATTTATACAGGTTTTACTTTTATAAGCATGGATTTTCGATTAATACCGGTTTTATGCTTATAAGATAATCATGGATTTTTAATTAACACAGGTTTTACGTTTATAAGTTAATCATGGATTTTAGATGAATACAGATTTTGCGTTTATGAGATATTAATAGATTGATGAGCCCGTCTTGCAGGCTAAGAGTCTTACAATTAGCTAATATAACAATTAACCGATTAAAAAAATATATATATAATTTTGATATTAAAAATTGTTGCCCCCATATAATAAATAAAACTAATTAAATGCATTTATTGTCGTTGTAAAATTATAATAACAGATTTTAAGCATTCAACATTTTTATTGTATTGTCTTTAGAAATAATGCCATGTTGTATCATTTTATTTAAATAAATATATATTTAATTAATTAATTTTTTTAAATTAAGTATGTTTATTGTAAAGCACATTTATATTTTTCCCCACAAAGTTCAAAATAAAAATATAGAAACATTTCGCATATTGTTATTGAGGCTTTAATTTTTTACATTAAAGTAACAGTTTAGCATGTGCGCTCGATGGTTCAGTGTCCGCCGCTGGTGAGCATTAACGTTCCACTGGCGAGCATTAGGACTGAGGTTCAATCCGCTGGCTGTTCTGTTGTAGCCCTGCTTCAAAAACGAAGAGACACGATGGCGTTTGTTGATGTTCAGCATCTTGCCTCGTGAGTTGAAATACCTGGTGGAGAATTTCTCCCATGCGATACGCAGTCTAATGGCCGATTGGCATAGCGTTGTGGCCTATGGCACAACAGGCTTCAGATTCGACTTCTGACGATGGCATGGACTTTGTGAAGAATCCACTGAAAAAATTGTACTCTTCGTTCGATATAATTAGCCCAAAGTGTGCACACAATGACACAGAGCGACCAACCATACTTTACAAAAGCATTGTTTCTCCTAAAATAACTCATATGGAGTTCCTTTTATGATTTAAAAAGTCAGTTTATAGTAGTACCACATTAATTTGTAAACTCTCTATAAAAATCATGAGTAGATACTCTCTGGGATCTGTCTAATCGCACTATAGGACATTGGGGATTAGACAGACACACACAGACAGTTTAACATGCTCAGTTATAACTCATATACAATCACGTTTTAAGATTTAAAAGCTAGATTTAGTACCACATTAATTTGTATACAAAAAAACCTATAAAATATTTACATAACAATTTATTTCTATCATATTCTAATTTGATTAATTCTAAATTATTTACTTCAATATTCCATTATTTTTCTAGAAAAAAAAAAATTTACATCCCTAAAAAAAATCTTTTTTCAAAATCGATAAGTTGTTTTTTTTTTTTATCCTATAATAAATGTACGACACTATCTAAAGCAATTTTGTATCAGCTTAATGAAACGATTTAACTCAACGATTAACTAACTCAACTCATTAGCGGCTTTAAATGAAACAAGAATTGCATAATTTCAGCTTTAACGAAGAAAATTAACCAATTTAAACCTCTCCCCTCCGCAAGCCGACCACAATTACAGGCGCAACAGCCCTAACCTGTTACTTTCCGCTAACTCGATTCAGTGCTGCAATCGATTAACCGTATTTCCAACGACCACAATCGATAGCGGGCCACCGCAAAATACACACATCGCTGGGCATTCGGGCGTTAAAGCCAAAATTCGGCTGACGGCAGAAATGGGGGTTGCAGACGATAGGTGAGAGCCACCCCCTCCCAACACCCCCCGGGGTAAAGACGAGGCATATTTCGAATACCTGAGGTGATTCACTTAACGATTAGGCTGACGCTGGGTGCTTGATGAGTGAATAAGAGGTATTAGTTGGAAATTTATGCAAACTGTGTTTTAATGGGTGGTGGGGGTGGCCAGGGCGAATGCTTCTGGTGGTTTGAATCAGAATTTAGGAGTGTAAAGGTAAAATTATTGACGAAATCTGGATTGGGTCGAAATGTGACTTGCTTCCATCTTCAATTTAATATTTGGTCCAACAAGATTATAAAGTCTCTTGAACCCTGTGGGCCATAATTTGTTTTGTATGGATAAGTGGATTACAGAGATGAAGAAACAGTCCTCACTTGCATTTATTATAAAACATTTTTTACAAGATCCAGCCCGACTCGAAGACTACTGGCACAATCAGATAGTTTAGCATGTTCTGTTATAACTCATATGCAGTTACGTTATAAGATTTAAGAACTAGCTTTTTAGCATCACATTAATTTGTATGAAAAATCTGTATAAAAAAATCTATATCTCTCCGTCCCACATTGTAGGACACTGAGGATTCGACAGACATACACAATCAGACAGTTTAGCATGTTCAGTTATAACTCATATGCATTTCCATTTTAAGATTTAAAAGCTAGCTTTAGTATCACATTAATTTGTATGAAAATCCTTTTCTCTTTATCTGTCTAATCCGCACTGTATGGCATTGAGGATGAGACATACACACAGTTTAGCATGTTCATTTATAACTGATATGTAGTTCCGTTTTACAATATAAAAGCAAACTTTAGTACCACATTAATTTGTATAACAAATCATATAAAAAATATTTACCACAAAAATTTATTCTATCAAATTTAATTTAATTAATTCTAAATTATTTACCTCAATATATTATTTTTCTTATCTCCTTAATAAAAAAAAATCTTTCAAAATCGATGCTTTTTTTTTTCTTCAATCATAAATGCACGACACCATCTAAAGCAACTTTGTATCAGCTTAATGAAACGATTTAACTCAACGATTAACTAACTCAACTCATTAGCGACTTTGAATGAAACAAGAATTGCATAATTTCTGCTTTTAACGAAGAAAATTAACTAATTTAAACCTTTCCTCTACCGCAAGCAAACCATAATTACAGGCGCAACAGCCCTAACCGTTACTTCCGCTAACTCGATTCAGTGCTACAATCGATTAACCGTATTTCCAACGACCACAATCGATAGCGGGCCACCACAAAATACACACATCGCTGGGCATTCGGGCGTTAAAGCCAAAATTCGGCTGACGGCAGAGGGGAAGGGGAAGGGGGCAGACCCCAGTATAAGCAGACGAGCCCCCGGGGTAGAGACGAGGCATATTTCGAATACCTGAGGTGATTCACTTAACGATTAGGGCTGACGCTGGGTGCTTGATGAGTGAATAAGAGGTATTAGTTGGAAATTTATGCAAACTGTGTTTTAATGGAGGGGGGACAAGGGGTTGGCCAGGAATTGCTTCTGGTGGTTTGAATGGGAATTTGGGGGTAAAGGTAAAATTATTGACGAAATCTGGATTGGGTCGAAATGCGACTTGCTTCCATTTTCGATTTAATATTTGGTCTAGCAAAATTGTAAAATCTCTGGTTCCTTGTATTCATCCCGTTTATCATAGTTTGTTTTATATGGAAAATTGGATTACAGAGAGGAAGAATCAGTCATCATATGTATTTATTAAAAAAGCATTTTTACAAAAACCTAGCTCCCCACTAGAGGCCCAGTGTAGGGCCGAGGTTCGAATCCTTTCAAACCGAGGAGACTCGATTACAATTGTGGTTTGTAAAGCGTCTAGCATCGATAGTCAGTGGAGGTTTACGGGTTTCTCCCAGACCACACGTAAACGCAGGGCAGTTACTCTTAAAAGTCTTAGATGAGGCTCACCGATGTTCCACGGTCATATTTAGATCTGGTAAAGAAGTTACTTAGCTCAAGGCACGGAGGTGAGATGTGGAGAAAAAAGAAAAAGCAGAAAACGTTTTTTTTTCAAAAACCAGCCCAACTCGAGGCTCGGTGGCACACGTGCAATTAGGAGACAGAAGTGCAGAGGTTCGAATCCTCTGTTGTTGCAGTCACTGCTTTCAAAAATTAAGCTTGGTTTGGTTTGTCCCTCTACAATCATTTTTGTGCACACTTTAAGCTAATTAGACCGGGACCTACAGTTTAACATGGGATTCCGAACCACCAACGTACATCCAATCCACCCTCCAGGATTGGAACCAGGCCACAGGCCACAACGAGGTCGCGATAAAAAACGAGAAGACTAGATGACGATCGTTGCTTGTAAAGTGTCAGCACTCCCAGTCTGCTTGGTGGGAGTTATACGAGTTTAGTTTTTAGACGACACGCAAATGAGGAGCTCTTACTTATAAAAATCTTATATGAGGCCCATCGATAGTCCATCCTCCCTTTTCTATCTCGTTAGGGGCCTACTTAGCCCCTAGGCACGGGGATAGAAGTGGGAAAAAAAAGAAAAGTATAAAAATTTTTTTACAAGACCAGTCCGACTCGAGGATCAGTGGCCACGTGTGCAACTAGGATGTAGGAGAGCTGAAGTTCGAGTCCCCTGGCAGAGTTGTTGTGGTCGCTGTTTTTAAAAACGAGGAAGCGCTCGCTAACGATCGTGGCTTGTAAAGCGTCTCGCATCGGTAATCAGGCTAACCCTTGGGAGTTTTACGAGATTTCTCTGTGACGACACGCAAATGAGGGGGGCAGTTATTCCTAAAAGTCCTCCCATGATATTACATGGGATCCTCCGATATTCCACCCTCATCTCTCAGTCTGTTAAGGGGGATACTTAGCTTTAGGAATAGCGGTGAGGTGTGGGAGAAAAAGGAAAGCATAAAACGTTTTTTTACAAGATCCAGTCCGACTCGAGGATCAGTGGCCACGTGTGCAGCTAGGATGCAGGAGACTGCGAGGTTTGAATCCGCTGGCGGCGTTGTTGTAGTCGCTGTTTTTAAAAACGAGGAGCCTCGATGTCGATTGTGTCTTGTAAAACATCTTTCATCGATAGTCAGGTAGCTTGGTGGGAGTTCACGGGTTTTCTCCCAGGCGACGCAAAAATAATGGTCAGTTACTCCCGATCTTCCTGTGATATTACATGCCCACAGACGTTCATCCTCACCTTCTATTTTGTAAGGGGCTACTTAGCTCTAGGCATGGAGGTGAGGATTGAGCAGTTATTGAGCCAATTATAAATTATTATGCCAATATAAAAATTCACAAATGATTTTTGATTTTTCCGGTACTTTGTTTTTATTATTATGGTGATAATATTCTTAGAAATGGAGTTTACAAAGTCTATTAGATACAAGAAGCAGAAAATTTAATTTCTTTTCTTTTATAAGTCAGAGATTCATGGACAACTAGTATATCTATTCAAATTAATTGAAATTAATTCAATAGGCTGTTCAGAAATGCGATCTTAAACTTTTTATTGCAACTTTAACATATAGAACGAATGAAATATTGCAAAACAAGTTTCAACTTTTACGTTTTATGAAATGTGTATGCAACTACTATCCACCACTATATCACTTTAACTACTAAATCATTACTAATATACCACTACTACTATATAAAGCAATACTATATCATGTTACTACTGTATGACGCAACTACAATATCAATGTTAGCTTATCTATGTGGCCTATCTAACAATTTAACAAGTATTTTTTATAATAGGTTTATTATTACAAATACAGTGATTACTTATACACCTAACATAAAATAAAAATATAGAATCGTATTTTAGATATCTTAAAAGTCTTTACACACCTATCATGCCAGTAAATTTTGTGATTTTCAAACCAAGAAATGTTATATTTTGTAATAATGTCTCTTTCAGTGATAATGCCCACGATTAAGAAAATTAAATAAAAGCAAAAAAAAAATCGCCAACAAGCATTTCTTACTTCAAACTCTGTTCCTGTTCTGTGTGTCTACGTGACACTTCTAGAACAGGACGTGTTGGGACTGAAGAACAATAAAGACCCCACCCATCCTTTTATTGTTTCCAAGCCAGAGAAGAACAAATAAAGGTTTCGCGGAATATAAAATCGAGAAATTTCGAACAAAACTCACTTTGGCGCATTTGCTGCAATTTTCCGTTGAAGATCTTCAGTATTAATTACACGTTCAACAGTTTCCGTGTCTCTGTCAGATGCAATTTTTTCGTCAACTTCACCTGGCTCACGAGATAGCCAGCGGTCCAGAGAGTAATTGCTGCTTGCAGATCAATGTCTGCCATTGCCTGCTTTGAGTAGGAGGAGCGTACCATTTGCGTATTGCATGTTTGTCCAAGAGGAAACAGTCGGGCAGATCGCATCCCAGAGGATTTGGACGGAATTAATCCACGGTTTGAGTTGCAAATTGAGTTTATTTGGAGATGTTTTTAACATTAGAAATGTTTGAGCAGGATGGTCAAGATATGAAAGAAGCAACACGAACAAAATTCTTTTACTTACAAGATCCTTAAGTATTTTTATTTAATTTGAATTATTAAAATTTTTTCAAAGCATTCTGAAGGAATTTTTCTTATTTAAGATTATTTGCAGTTAGTTGCCTTTAACATCAGAAATGTCTATAGTAAGATAAATTTAAAGGTTATATGAAGCAACACGTAGGAAATAGTATGTTTTCTTACAATATAGTTAAACATTTTCA